>JAQMYL010000012.1:21899322-21923970 GCA_030014365.1 Clarias pachynema
GCCACCGGCCCTCCTGGCTGAATGGTAGTAAGTAGCCTTAATGTGGGAACCCCCTAGTGACGGGAAGGGAATTGGACACGACTAGATTGGGGAGAAAATCGGGGGAAAAGAATTGGGCAGGACTAAATTAATTTTAAAAAAAATTTTAAAAACATGTACTCATGAAGGTTGTGTTGTGTCCAGTGACAGACATGCTAGAACATGTGTGGGCTATTTAGTTCTAGTGAGGATAAAATCTTAGCAAAGCTTACCAGTTGACTACTTTTGACTACCAGTTGAAGAAACTTAATAGTGAAGTTTTAATTTACTGTAAAGTGTTTTTTCATTACTCTAAAATTCTTCTGTGTTTCCTCCTGTCTGAGTGTGATACTGCACACATTAGGGGCATTTCAAATGGCCTGAAGTACCCTGTGAAGTATACCATGTTTAGTGTGATTCCAAACCGCAGTGAGCGAAAATGTTCAGTTCAAAGGGAACTGCAAACATCGTAGGGAACGAGTGAATAACAGGTGTTCACTTCACCGGAAAAGGGAATGATCCCATCAGTCATTATGCCTCGCTGGAGCGTGAAAAAAATTTAGCTCAAAAAATGTATATATTTATTATCATTATCGAGGACGACATCATATTAAAAGGACATCAAAATTTACATTTTAATTTAATCAGGAAATCTTTAGAATTATATAGGCTAGTAATTGGTACAAAAAATAAATCTCCGTACCCATTGAATCAATTATTATTATAATTAATCAATAATTTATTTACAAGTTATACATGTTTCAATTGTATGTTCCAATGGTATCGGTTTTTGTTTCAATAAATATTCAATATTTAATGTCCTTAGTAGGAGTAGGGAGCACCCTGTGAAGTCCACTTCGGAATGGAACTCTGCCATTCTTTCTTCTATAATCCCATGTTCATCTCCACATCCTCAGGTCTTCTTTTACATCTTAAAGTCAGTTTAGATCAACAACACTCAATATAAACACTAAACAAGCTCAAGTCTTTCTTTTCCTCTGTGTGCTTGCATTTTGTGTATGTGGCCTTTGTGTAAGTTGCCTTTGACATGGAAATACTTTAAATAATGTTCAAATTTTATTTTGGGTACACATACAGTTGGAATCATTACTTAACTCAGTTTGCCTGCTAATTATATGCATTTAAAAAAAAAAAAATTCAGTCTATTGAGGGTTAAATTAGATTTTCTTTTTGCTTCATTTTGCACTTGTCCATACAGCATTTGTATTCTAGATTGACTATATACTTTTATTTTTCACTGTGATAAAATAAACATTTATTAAGATATTTCTGTCTTTGGAGTATTTCATGCTCTCCAATACGATGCAAAGCGAGCAAAATTACAGCGTACGTTTTCAACAGACTATTCATCTCAAGAATCCTGATGCATTAGCTGGTGAGGCACCTTTTAATATGTCATCAGGAGGTGGTTTCCTAGCTTTGGCAGATTTCACTTTGAATATTTCAAGTATATACTTTAACAATTTTTTAAAAAATATATATTTTCAAACTGTATTTCAGCTAATGTTTATTACTTGTTTCAAGTTTTTCCCTAGTTGGCAAGATGAAAATCCTTTCTTCGCACACCTACAGTTAAAGTTTACATAGACATTAGCCAAATACATTTATTTTTTCACAATTCCTGATGTTTAATCCTGTAAACATTCCCTTCTCCAGGGCAGTTCGGATAAATTGTCAGAATAATAGTAAAGATCAAGATTTATTTCATCTTTCATTTCTCCCTGTGGGACAGAATTTTACAAGGATTTATAGTATCTAGTAACATTGCCTTAAAATGAACTGGTGTAACTGGTGTCAGGTTTGTAGGACTCCTTTGTCAAACACACTTTTTTCAGTTCTGCTCACAACTTAGGAGGTTAGGCCCACTCCAATACCTCTGTTTTGTTGTATTTAAGCTATTTTGCAACAACCTAGATGAATGCTTAGGGTGATTGTCCATTTGGAAGTACTACAGTATTTGCGACTAAGCTTTAACTTCCTGGCTGATGTTTTGAGGTGTTGCTTCAATACAGTATATCCACATAATATACTTTGAATTTCTTTAGATATTATTGCGTTCGTTTGATCTTTGAGTATACTTCACTTTGTCAGACAGGTTTTATTTAAGTGATTTCATGATTCAACAGGTCTGGCAGTAATCAGGCATAGATCTCGCAAGTGAAATTTAACTCAGTTTTCTAAAAATCCTTTAGAAATAAAACCATCATTGAAAACCTGCAATTTGTATTTACTCTGGTTATCATTGTGTAATATTAAAAATTGTTTGATCTAAATCATAATAATAAATCAGAAAATACTTTTTCAGAGCAATGTGAAGTGCTTCAATCTCTCCTGGAGCAAATCTACACAACATGATGCTGCTACCCATGTGCAGACAATGGTACAGTAGTCATTATGGTCAAACCTTCTTTTTTCTTTTTTCTTTTTTTTTCCATCAGACCAGAGAACATTTCTCTTAAAATTAAGAACTTTGTCCCCAAGGTACAGCTATAATCTGTAGTCTAGTTTATTTTGCCAGCTTTGGAGCAGTGGCTTCTTCCTTGCTGAGCAGCTATTCAGGCTATATCAGGTATATTCAGGTTACGATATCAGTATTGTTATATTGTGGATATAAATTCTTTTGTACATGATTCCTCCAAAAATTACAAGGTCATTTGCAATGGTTCTAAGATTGATTTGTACTTTTTAAACCAAAGTGTGCATCTCCTTGCTAAATGCTACATGATCCCAGGGTGTTTATACTTGCATAGTTTTGTTTGTAGAGATAATTGTGGTACCTTCATGCATTTAGCAATTGTTTCCAAGGATGAACCTGATTCGTGGAAACCCTGTTGTTTTCTCTTAACTTTCCCATGATGTCAAACAAAGAGGCACTGTGTATGAAGGTAGGCCTTTAAATACATACTGTACACAGTTAGACCTCCATTTAACTCAAATGATGTCAATTAGTCTATCAGAAGCTATATTTTCTGGAATTTTCCAAGCTGTTTAAAGGCATAGTCAACTGCCTTTATACATGATATAAGTCGAACATTACTTGTATCATGTATAAAGTCGATGTCCTAGCCAAGCTGCCAAGTTTGTTAACTTGGCAGCTTGTTAATTTTCAAGTTTGTTAACTTGAAATATGTGGTGAAATAAATCTGTTTCAATGACTTCTGACTCCAAATATACTGTAGCTTTGAAAAGTTAGGCTTAGAGCAAAGGGTTGGTTATGATAAGATGCCCTTGAAGCAAATGTCAAGATTTTTAGAAGTGTTGAGGGCAGCTTGGTATGCCAGACGTACAGTACTGTGCAAAAGACTTGAGCCTTTTTTCTTAATATTATGCTTCTAAATAGTCAGACTTTCTTGTATTTTTAATGATGTAGTTTTGAAGAATAGTTCTCCAGGCTTCCTGAAGGATTTTTCTGGCTCTTATTTTCAGTTGAGTCCCTATACCTGACCAGTTTCGGAGGAATGTTTTTTTTTGCCACACAGTGACCTGTGAATCATTCAATCATATACAGTATTCGGCGTATACACATATAAGACATGAATAAGGTGAGAAACAGGTGCAGAAGATGATAAAAGATTAGGCTGCTGATTAGTATACCGGTGATGCTAAAGTGGTTACAACAGACGAAAGGGGAAATGAGGTTGCTGCTGAGGTTGTTACGTACACAATTTTAAAAAAAAAAGTTTTTACTACTGTAGCAAATTAGTAAAATGTTCTTAGTTACTGCAGATGAGTATGTGGGCATAATAAGTTTTAATTTCATATAAAGATTTATTTTGTGCCACTTTTCCTTTCAGGCACATTGTAGTATACTTTTGAGTATACTACAGTATAAAGTGTATTAAAAGAAGAAGAAGAAAAAATTATGTGAGTTATCGCAACAATTTGTTTTTGAACACCTTAAAATATATTTAATATTAATTATTATGAAATCTTTAACAGATACAATGAACAGTTCAATGAGAGTCGGTGCTGGTTTCGTCTTTATAAACTTTAATTGAGAAGAATGGCTTCAATGAAGCAGATAATGACTCATGGAATACATTTCATCTACACAACCTGTCATTCAGCCTAAGCACACTTTTTATTGACTGACAGAGGCAGATCAGAAGAAGTTGAGTTACATGAGTCACCTTCATCGCAAATGAGAATGATGTTCTAATGCAACTGGAATGAACCATTCATTTCCAGATCATGCGTCTGAGGGTGTTCCATAGCACTCCAAATAATTTCTGATCGCAATAATTAAGTTAAAGGCTTTCATGCATTTGGCTTTTTTTTTCTACATTGATGATGCTGTTGCCTGAAGTAAACAGGGAAAGAGAAAGCACGTTGTGGTGGTTTCTGAATATAAAAAAAATGATGAAGCTATGGCTAAGATGCACACAGAGAGGCCATCTGAGAGGTCAACATCCAATATATATATTTATGTATATATACTTGACATAAAAGAAAAACAAGAAATTACTTTAAATTAGCCTGGGACATAAAAACCTGATTATATCCTGTTCTTATAGAAGAACAAAGAGTCTATTTGTGGTGATATGTTATGGACCATGAATGTATTCTCTCAGGAAATATTGTCAGATTTCTTTTTTTAAATAGATCAAAATAGAAATTTAGCTAAAATATCTATTAGACAAGTAACAAATATTAACACATATTAATAACTAATATTGAAAAATGGTGGACAGGTTGGAATACCTCTAATAGGGAAAAAAGACAATGGGTTACAAAGCATGTGAAAAGACAATGGGTTACTTTAGCAATAAATTGTTTGCTTATCCAATACGATCACTGTCACACAAAGTCGACGGGTGATTATGAATCTTATGACACAATCAAAACAGTTATGCAAGTTTGAAATGCTTCAGCAACTACACTCATCAGACGTAATTCATTTAACAATGCAATGCTCTCATTCTTTCTTTCTTTCTTTCTTTCTTTTTCATGTTTTAGGGACTTAATATTATTACTGTAGCATTTAACCTTTCTACCAGGTCTGCTCCTTGTACTTGGAGCATGACACACAGCACAAAAAATTAAAATAAATAAAAATATATATTTTTTCTTTTTCTCTAAACCACTCCTACATGACAGAGAATTTAAAGATACAGTCAAAACAAAAATTATCCTTATGCTGCAGATCCTTTTGTTTAGAGCACTTTTTGGGTTTCAGGGTCTCTTAAAAGATTCTTAAACACTACTTTACCAAATCAAACCTGTCTCTAGAGGAGCTGTGAGATTATGGCCCATGTTTTCATGCCACAGTTCACTTACAAGCATATATACACACACTCAAACAAAATCATCTGGTTTGGGTTTAAAACCATGGGTTGGATATGAATCCTACACATACAGTACACATACAAACACAATTACTCCTCAGTACATAGTTTCAGAAATTTATATATATATATATATATATATACATTTACATTTTTATTTTAACCCCTGATCATCCTCATTCAGTCCACAGAGGCTATAAGCGCACATCACTCTTACTTCTCAGTGTTCTTTTTTTCTTTTATTCAAGGGCTTTAAAATTATATATCTAACGTAAAATAATTTTTCTATTAAAGATATGTTAATATGATAAAAGAAATATTGAAATATATTAAGAAATTGATAGCTTATAAATGATTGCATATACATATACTGTACTAGCGTGAAATAAACTGCTATATTTTCTATTCTGCGTAACTTTGTTTAGTTCGTATTGAGTGAGTAGCAGAGGAGTTTGCTTTGACTGTATCCGTTAAGGAAAGCATTAGCTTATAAATGAAAAAAGAAAGTTTCGCTGATTAGCAAACCAAACTAACTATCAGACACTCTCATGCCGATCTCTCATCATATGTCACTTGCGGGTACAGAGCACACTGCAGAACCTAAATGATGATTTCAATCGAGAAAACCATTGGTGCTACAGAATGAGCAGCCAATTCAATTCAAATTAAAGCTGAAACAGCCTTTTGATGTTTGTATTGTAAATTGTGAAATACAGATGTCAACTCTACCCACAAGCATCCACGAGCAGGGTAAGAGATATTATAAGGCATACTGAACAAGAGAGAACTCCTTTGACGCTGTTTCGATACTGGATAAGTCGATCCTTTACATCATTGTCCTTTCCATATTCCTGTATAGTCTTTTCCTCCAACATAGCACAGTTCGGGTTGGAAATATTCATTGTTGAGCAAAGGAATTTGTAGAATAAGAATCCTGTAAGGCGTCATCAGTTTAGAGTCCTCTTCACTGTACAGAGTGAAGACAGAGGAGAGACGGCGCTACATTCAGAAAGTCAGGCTGAGCAATGCCACCAGCAGCAGGACACAGAGGCTCAGGGATGGAGCTGACAAAACTCCTCCGGCTGCAGACACACACATATAGAAGTTATAAGACAGAAATGATAGAGAAATAAAACTCAGATATACATTATATGACCAAAAGAACGCTACTGACACCTTACTGTCACCACAAACTTGGATACACATAATTCTCTAGGATGTCTTCCAGCATGAGAGCAATCTCAACAAAGACAGGGTTTGCATAGGTTTGAGAGTAAGATCCCAAAAACAGAGCCCTGACCTCAACACTTTTGTGCTGAACTAAAACACTGACTGGACCCCAGACCTCCTCGCCTGACATCAGTGCATGATCTTACTAATCTTGTGATCTTGTGGCTGAATGAACACAAATCTTCACAACCAAAATGCTCCAAAATCTAATGTAAAGGCTTCCCAGAAAAAGGCGACAGCAAATGTGTGACAAAATTCAGAATGGGATGTTCAACACACATCCAGGAATGTGATTCTCAGATGTCTATAAAAATTTAGCCATATATTCTAGTGCACACTGCATTCGTAACTAAACTAAACTAACAGAATGAACAGCCAATTCAATTCAAATTAAAGCTGAAACAGCTTTTTGATGTTTGTATTGTAAATTATGAAATACAGATGTCAACTCAACCTGTAACTAATTGAAGTTTTCCAAACTAAGAATAGTCTAAAAGCGACGCAAGGACGCAAGGTAGTCAATGTTCTTTAAAGAACGCAGAATTATATAACTAGAAGCACTTAACAGTATAGTTAAACATAGCGTTGTAAGACTACATCTTATAGAAAAGTGCCTTTCAGCAAGTTAACTGTCTGAGTGAAGTATTGTCAGGAAAAAACTGCACTCAATGTGAGGGTCATCCATCATTACAGTGCTCTCTACCCCACTCTCTATCTACCTTTTCAGCAGTAGCTGTTCATCATACCCAAAGGTGCATGACACTGATAAATCACTGCACTCAAACTGCAGTATGGATATGATCAACTAGATAGAGAAAACATGGGGTCGGTAAATATTGAGCTACTTAGTATCTGGTATATATCATTTTCTTATTCAAATTTTTTTTCCATTTGTAATTCATGCAATTTGACTTTTTTCCGCACTGCGGAAGAAAATTATTTAACTTCTAAGATTAATAAATTTAAGATGCCCACTGAGCGCATATGACAGATTAGTGCATGTCTGACAGAAGGCTTACCTGAGATCCGCACTTGAGCCACAGCCCCATCTCCTCCCTTGCTCTGTGCCCTCACCTCCACCACATAATCTACATCTTTGTGAAAGGGCAGGTCTATGAACTGCTTATTTGTAGTGTACAGTGTCCCAGTGCTGTTACCCTCCTGTCTATATAGAACCTTCAAGCAACAATAGACAAATACTTTCAGGTTCATTAGAAAAAGTGACATTCAAAATCATTTTGGTTTCAAGACAAAGACACTTACGAAACACAGTCTGGGACAGAAACTAAAGTTCATACAGTATGTACAATTATTTATACAAAAAAGTAATGGAATCAACCAAATAGTCTATACCTTATAGTTTTCCACACTAGACTCATTGGCAAAAGCCTCCACATGCTTCCAGGCAACGTTGACTAAGGTTCCACTGGAATACACTCTTGTGCCGATTATTTTTGGTGGCCGACTTGGAGCTGAAAAGTAGAGACAAAGTCAAATGTACCATTTATTTGTTGTTTCATAAAAATATCAAAAACTAAATCTGCAAAGAGATCTGTTGACAAGGATTTGAACTTCATGCCTACTACAAAGATATTTAAGGCTTTACGTAAAAACACTGTTTTTCAATTTAGTGTTTATGAAATGCATTCTTGAACCAGATACAAGATTTGAAAAAAAAAAAGAACAGGCTGTTGTTCAGTGGTATCACATGAACATAGATTTTTCTGCCATAGTCTGGAGGAAGAGTGGAAAGCTACAGAATCCAAATGCTTCAAAGTCCAATGTGAAGTTTCCACAGTCAGTGATGATTTGCCGTGCCATGTCATCTGCTGGAGTTTCAGAAGATTTTAAGGCATTTCATGCTTCTATCTGCTGACAAGCTTTATGGAGATGCTGATTTTCTTTTCCAGCAGGACTTAGCACCTGCCCACGGTGATATCACTGTGCTTGATTGGCCAGTAAACACACCTGACCTGAACCCCATAGAGGATCTATGAGGTAATGTCAAGAGGAGGATAAAAAACACCTGACCCAACAAAACAGATGAGCAGCCTGTCAACAGATGAGATCCCTTTCAAAGCAGCCTGTTCTTCATTAATGCTTCACCTGTGACACAGGCTGATCACCCCCTTGCCATGCAGCATTGATTATGTAAGGTTGCCCTCATGTAAAGGAGCCCAGACTTATTATTGCATGCATAAATTAACAAACGTTTCAGAAGTTGGACAATTCTTTATAATAATTTTTTGATTGATCTTAGGAAATATAATCTAATATTGTAAGATATAAGTTTTTTGATTTACATGAGCTATAAGCTGTCTAATAAAAATGGAAAAAAAAGTCTCAATATTACAATATTGGAATTATACAATATTTTTCATTTATAGACATGCACTGTAGATCTGTATGATTTGTACCATTAGATATTAGTAGTTATGTGTTATCATGGTAGCGTAAGGATTTACAGGGGAAGATCAAACATTATTGCTTATGATAATTGCCCATTTCATGCAAGTGTGGCAGACAGGGACTAGGCTATAAAACATGTGTGTGTTTCTATAATGTACCAGTTTCTGCTCTGTAACAAAAAGATTGTTTACAGCATAGTTCTTACGTGCTTTCTTTGTATAGATCTCATATCTCTGGCTTGTCGGTCCATAGCCTGCACCATTGAATGCACGCACTTCGATAACATAAAGGGAGTTAGGCTTCAGGTTGTCCAGGCGTGTCTGGTTGTCTCTACTGGAGATGCGCTGCGCTGACGATTCATTCTCCACAGACTTCCTCCAGTACCTCACCTGTCATAGCACACAGATTACACCTGTAACTGTCAAATATTTTCCTGCTATACCACATCATTCCAGCACTCTTTAAACAAATGGTTATCATAACAAGTGAACAACTTAAGCTGCATAAAGGGCAAATTATCATTCACTGTACAATACATTTACTGTGTCAACAGCATTGTCACACTAACCTGATAGCCCTCGACTGTCTGCTGCGTGATGGGTCGCCAATACACAATGGCGTCCGTCGCTGACAGTGTTCTGGCCTCTGTGATGATTGGAGCCTCTGTTGGTGCTGAGAAGATATAGCATGTTAGGCAGACACACCAATCAAAACAAGAACTTCCACACACTGTCTTGAAGACAAACTGAAAGCCTTCCATTCAGAAAGCACAGTTGAACTGACGTGTAAGATAAATGAATTATTTCCAATTATTACAAATGAAATCCTTATGTTTCTGCATTCCAGGTAAAATGTACAGTGTGATCCAAATGTCTAGTGGAAATGCTTCAATTTTGCATTGTTTTCTAACTGTTAATCTCAACTGTTAATATGGTAGAATTTGTGTATGAGGAAGCCATAGTTTCTCCTTATGCCAAAGCTTCTAGGTACACCAGGAATGTTTAGGTTTCTGCATGTTGATGAGTACAGTCATTACTGGATTCCTGTGCTAACATGACATTACAGTACACTAGCGAGTCAGCCAGGTAATGAAACCTCATGTAGCTAGGCTTGGGTATCGTGTGGGTTTTTTACAAACCCGGTGCCAAATAAATTGCCTGAACCAATACGTAGAAAAAAAACGTATGAAACATATAGTGAATAATATTAAAGAACAGCTTTTTATTGAAAAAAAATATCCTATATAAACAATGTGCATACTACCTAATCCAACTACAATAATTCAACACCAGTAACAGCAATGTAGTTGGTATTCTTGGTATGCTAAAAACCGGCTTAAAATTTCAGTCATTCTTTTGCAGAAATATGACCATATTTGCCTTATCTGGCAAAATACGACACCTTTTCTGACTTTGCTAGTTTTGGTATGACTGGGGATGCACACTCTGCCAGCTAATATCCGCAAGCTGTTAAACACGGTGCAGCCCTCTGCTTTTAACTTCATCCTGTGTGTCCTCAAATGTTTCATTAGGTTTACCATGTTTCCTGCTTTACATGCAGAATCCTTTGTTGTGAAATACAGAACATTTATCTTTCTTTCTATCTTTTAGCATTTTAATATAAGAGGAGGGTAGATTAGCAAGCTAACGCTACCGGCTGCCATCAGAGCAAGTGTAATTACTGCATTCACACGGATGGTCTCATTTCCCGATCTAAATGTAAAAATAACATGGACACTCGCGTTACTATAAAAATTGGATTTGTATTATTAGAGATAATTTGTATGTGTGGAGAAGGTGGTGATGCTTCTTATGTGTGTTTCAGAGAACCATAGGACAATTATTTCAATACTGAATACAATTTACTGTAAGTAGTACCAAAGTGAGACACCAAAATCTGCGTTCCAAAATTTGAGTTTGTTGAATGTGGTGAATCTATATCCAGATAGATCAAATCAATAGCCTTTCTGCACAATGCAAAATGGCATACTTGTCACATCCTTTTTTACATGCAGTACACTCACTGGTCACTTCATTATGTACACCTGTTTAACTTCATGTCAATATCTCTAATCAGCAACTACATCATATATCAGCAACTACAAACTCAAAGACCACACCGGGTGCTACTCCTACGTTTCAGCTAAAAACAAAAAAAGTAGTCTACGACTCGATTTTGGGCTGAAGCAATAGAATAAAAACGCTGCCTGAAAAACCACTGTCTGGTTTGATGAGTGTTGATTTCTGCTGTGGAATTCAGATAATAGGGTCAGACATTACATGACAACATGACAGCATCCTACCTTGTATAAATTGTGTAATGAGTGACATTTTCTTGGTACATTTTGTGCCCCTTTGTACCAATTGAGAATTAAATGACACAGCCTGTCTGAGTATTGTTGCTGCAATACTTCATGGCCACAGGATAATGTGGCTTGACACAATGATAAAATTATCTGCAACTGGTTTCTTGAACATGACAATGAGCTCACTGTACTCATGGGGCCTCAGCAGTCACCAGATCTCAATTCAGTAGAGCACCTTTGGGATGTGGTGGAATGGGAGCCTACAAAACTGCAGGAAATGCATGAGGGTAATAGAGACCAAAATCTCCACTAATATGGACCATATGAATATTGAATATGGACCCAAATCTCTATGGAATGTTTGCAGCACTTTGTTAAATCTATGCCTCAAAGAATTCAGGCAGTCCTGAAGGCAAAAGTGTTACTAGCATATATAAACCTCTGGTACTCACCATCCTGAGCAGAGTATATAGCAGCAGTGAGGCTGTAGGGTCCCTCGCCTACATGGTTAAAGGCCTGTACTTTCACATCAAATTTTGTGGCTGCAGGAATAGAAGGATCTTTGTGGATGTAGCGACTGGTGTGAGGGTCAGCTATGGTCACTCTGTGCCACTCAGAGCTACCCTGAGGCTTAAATGCAATAATGTAGCCGAAGTTACTACCGTAGTAGTACTGTGGCTGAACAGGCTGAAAACAGAAGCGAAATCACACATTCAGAAGTTACACAGGCTGATTAAAGAAGTGATTAAAAACACAGAATTTCCACTAGTAAAATGTGATGATGGACATTAACAAAAAAGAGCAAACAAGCCAAAAAGAAAACAAAAACAAACAATACCGTCCATGTAATGATGAGCTCTCTACTCGTCCCCCCACCTCCTCCTACATCTGATGGTGCCACCACAGGAGCTAAAATAAGACAGGAGTGTGAGACCTTGTCAAACTTGACAACTTGACAAACAAACACACATATCAACAGTGACAAAATAAATCTTGTCAAATTTGTCTTCTAGCCAACATTGAATTAAAATACATTAATATTATATGTTTTCTACAACAATTTTACAGCACCTTACATCTCATTTAAGGTGTACTGTATATAAAAAGAAAAGGGATTCAACTCTCAACTTCCTCTCAAAGTTGACATATTCAAATTTGTTTCACCAATAATTTAGCATATTTAAATAACTTATGTAAGTAAACAATGATGAAATCAAGAGACATACCTGCTTCCAGTGTGGTGATTTTGCTTGAGGGCTCACTCGGTTCTCCTGTACCCAGAGTGTTTGTAGCAATGACTCGAAACTCATATTCAGTCCAAGGAGACAGATCAACTACTGTGGCCATCTCTGCGTTTCCTTCTACATTACGAGGAGCTGAGGAAAACCAAATATGAATCAAATCCAAGCCCTGAAGTTAATTAAAATACTTTTTAATGAACATTTGTTCCACCCAGAAGGTCTTAGGAGATCCTTTTCCAAAGTCTTAAGAGTCTAAACACTGCAGTCTACTTGTGCCTAAGTTAAACCTAAAATGGAAAGGTCTAAAAAACTAATACAAATACAGCTCTGGGGATAAAAATAAGAGACCACTGGAAAATAATCATTTTTGTTTATGTAAAATAGAAGTTTTGTCACAAAACAGTTTTGTTTCATTTTTTGTGAACTGTTGACAATATTTCTATTAGTTCAAAATATAACTTGTTATTTAGAGCGTATATTTAAATGACATCACGACACATCATAATAACCCAAGATGATGCAGTATTTGCAGAGCTTTAATTCCTTAGCAAATAATTTGTAAACTAACTGTATTAATTCTTTGAGTAAATAACATTATGAAATCGGTATTTGAGGAAATAACCCCGATTTGCAGTTACAGCTTTCGTGCGTTTTGGCATGCTCTCCACCAGTTTTTCACATTGTTGCTGGGTAACTTTATACCACTCTTTTTGCAAAAAAGCAAAAAGCTCAGCTTTGCTTGATGGTTTGGGACCAGCCATCTTCCTCTTGATGACATTCCAGAAGTTTTCTGGAGTAAATTGTAGTGGTCTCTTATCTCTTATAGCCAGTTTGCAACAGGATCCTTTCAATGTTTGATTGTAGTTGCAGCAACATTATGTAGAAACAATATTCCCTTTTTTACTTCTTTCTGTGACCACTAGAATGTACTAATGTACATATGACACCTAAAATTCTGTTACAATATAATCTACAGTATGTATGTATATTATCATACAGTACAATAGATAGATAGATAGATAGATAGATAACTTATGAATGTATACAATATTATAACTTCAATTTTTTTTCATATGGTGGTTTAACATTATACTTTTATTCCATTACAGCTATAATGATTTTAAACCATTTTAAATGGACAACTTTTGTACAACCTCCGTTTTGGAGTACTCACATGTTACAGCATCTTTCCAATCCTCCTGGTTTCTGGTCTCTCTGTACTGGATGGTGTATTTGGATATGGGGCTGAGATTATCTGTGCCATGACTCCAGAGAAGCTTCACAGACTTTACCCCAGGCTCCTCCACACGCACTCCTCCTGGAGCTCCCGGAGGGCCTGACAATGAAGTAACATGAACTGCTCAAGACAGTGAACTTGCGTCTATCAAACTCTTGATAGTGCCACTAACCTGTAAGTGCAAACTTTTAAATTATGAGGAACTGGAAAGTTAAATACTTCCTTATTATTGATATACCTACTGTAAAGCCATTCAGATTCAACAGCATTTAACATTAGGCGTGCTCTAATCAGGTTTTTGGGGGCCGACCACAGAAGTCAGAAGTGACCAATACCGATAGCAATTACCAATAACCCCCACACACACCTGTAGTGAAAACTATTCTAAACAGCAGTGCACAAATACAATTAAGATCTAAGAAAGTATCACAAATCAAAAACTTTTATTTATTGGAAGGTAACATATGCAACATATTTCATTCCCATATTATTTATTCTATCTTATAAATAGAAAAGCTTATATTTTTTCCCTTCCTTAACTAGCATCAAGCTTTTTGAGGACCTTCGCTATACGTAGTATACTGTAGATTGTGTGAGAGTCAACTTACAAGATTTAACTGTTGCTTTTGCAGATAACATTTCATACTCAATTTACTCACAATTCTCAAAATTAAATGACGTTCCCCTACTGTATGTGGTTTTGCTTTAGAAAAAAATAATTCTATATTGAATATATTCCCAGACTGGAGAAGGAATGTTGACAGCTGTTGACTCTTAACTTTTGTGTCCTCACAACTGATCGGTTTATGTGATCGGCCAGTTGAGAGACAACCGAGCTGCAAAATTGATTAGTATCCAATTGCGATCAGCACACCTTTATTTAACATTCTCCAAAATAAACCCAAAAGCAAAGTGGAAAATGTTAATCAACCTTTTTTCTGTTGAATAAATCATACAACAGAAAAGTTTGATAATGCTAGCTCTGGAACTTAAACTTAAATGTCATACAGTTATTTATGAAAAAGAGTTTTAAAATAGCATACAATGAAACAAGATTTCAGCATAAAAAACAATTAAAGTAGCAATTGCTGAGATTATTAACCTTTACGTATATATTAACCTTTAGACTGCCACCAACACCTACAGTAAAGATGCACAGCTTGGAGGAAATCCACAAGCTGGCAACAAACTTTCCTAAATTATATCATGTGGGTGTTGCAATATTCTATTGGTTACAATAGAACTCCTTACAGAGGATTTTTTTAGGCAGAAAAAGGGCATCACACGTTTATGTCTAGTAGACAGATCAGTTTTCAGTTGCGTTTCTTTCACTTTAACTGTATGCAAGATAAAAATGTTGGGTGATATTTAAAAAAAATATTAGGAAGAAATTAAATAAATAAAATATTTAGATGAAATATTGGGAGATTCTGACTCAGATTATGCTTTAGAAACCAGTTAGAATGATTCAGAGTCTGGCACAAGCAACAGCAGCAAATGAAATACTAAATGAAGTAGAAGTGAAAAATTAAAAAATATAAGCAAGTTAGAAATATAACAGCTGTAATTTGTATATATGCATGCTGCTTTAGGATTTATAGCTGTATTTATGTAACAAATTCAAAGATTTCCATACTGCTAAAAAAAAATCTGACAAAGAAAACAGCACGAGTCACATCTTTTCAAATGTAAATGAAAAGCTTAGAGGCATTCATTAATCCCCAGTAAACCTGTTTCCTTAGTAAAACAAATAATGCAGTTTCATCCTTCTTCCTAATCACTAAAAGATTTTGATAGAACATTTCATTATGTTTGTCAAACCCACACACCAACTAAGCACACAGTGTTCTTGGCTAAGCATCTGACCTGAGTGTAATATTAAAAGAGAAAGTTGTCGGGAGAAAAATCGGAGGCCTACACTAAACAAAATAAAATGTAATAAATTCAGACTCAGCTTCTCCCTCAGACATAAGCTTTTCAAAACCTCCTCCAAACACTTCAAAACACTGTATTTAGTGGAGCTGATCTAGCCAATAGCTCCAACCTCAGAACATATAAGTACACTATTTGATCTTATGAGCAATCATTTATGTCGGAGGAAAGTTACTACCTGACAAGATCAATCGTCTACATAACTGCTTTGTAACCACAAGAGAACACAGACAGAAACTGGTTCATGCAAGTAGATGGCCTTGTCTCTATCTGGGATGTACTGTATGCGAGTGTGAGCCACAGATGCCTCTGTGCCACCATGTTGTTCACCATCCGCCAGCAGAGGGAGACAGATGCACAACGGGACATACTCAGGATGTAGTCTGTCATGGTCCTGACCTTGTTAAGAAATGCACATAACGTACTCATAACTGAGCTCTGCCAAACACATCGCCTGATAAGCCTGAAGTATAGTAAGAGAGTTCAACATACGGGGAGTGCCAGCTTGGTTGTAGTAAATTTTTTCGAGCTGGGCAGCGGAAAACCTGCAGGTTTCCCTTGGGCTGGAGGATAGTGGGCCCCAATACTCCATGGAGGGAGAAAAAATATGGAGAGGGCCACTCCACCTCCACTTTATCCACTGCTCACCGGTACAGAGAGAAAAAGGAAGTGTTGTCTCAAGCAGCTGATGCAATAGCATTGGAGCTCTTGGCAGACGGCAAAGCCTCCTGCCTAGTCGTCCTGGAACGCATGCTGCTTAAAGCTATGTTATTGGCCAGCGCTGCTGAGGGGCTCCCAGTCTTCTAACCCCTCCACATCTGCCCAGTTAAGAGGTAAACTTTCTTTAAAACATTCTTGACAGCCGACACAGGTAAAGCTGTTGCTGCTGAATCGGAGAGGAAGGGGCCCTGTAGAGTGTCCGTGGTGGAACGCACTCTCTGGAAAGATGACTCAACAACTAAGGCTGTTGTCACTAACAAACTAAACTGATTTTGAGCCAAGTTCTAATGCATATGAGGACGTAGAGTTAACTTACTCAGTTAACTAGCTAGCAAACACACAGATTCTTGCAGTTGACTTGTGTCACCTTGTTTCTTCCACCTATGTTTACACTTTGGTATAAAGGAAAAGGCTCAAATTCTGACTTGATGCATGTAGCCTAGCCAAAAACAAGAGATGCGTGTGTATATGTATATGTGTTTAAGTATTGGATTTATAGGCTTACTGATCTGTCGAAGTCAAGCTAGCACTCTTCGCTTACACTCATTTTATTTACACCGCATTTATCACATCCTCTTACAGCACTGCATCCAGCCAGTAAACCAAGCAACATTCCTCAGTCTTTACCGTATCCCACAGAAAATGCTAAGTCAGCTAGATGTGACAGAGTAGTTTACAGCTGAATACTACTTTCTGCTGTAACTTTTACTAGACATTCCAAATGTGTCTATTAATGCCTATGTACAGTTACTAGACTTTTACAAGTGTGGAGACAAGGAGGACAGATCAAAGAAATACCTTGTGTGAGTTTTCCTACTGTACTACTGAGACAACAGGTTTTTTAAAGTACATTGACATACAGATGGTACTCAACCAGAACAGTTTTACCGCCGTGTCTCCCATGGCAATGGCATTAGGGGTGTGCCTTTAGATTGTATCATGTGTAACACTAGCGTCGCCAGAAAACAGACTCGGATTAATGTGCAAGAACTATATAATAAAACTATATAAGCTACATAACCTTTATAAGCCAATTTTTTTATTTAAGTGCACTCACAACAACAAAACGTTATGATTTTGTAAAATAATGAAAGCAAACAGGGTGCACTATTCTGTGTCAAGTTCGGTGAACTTGAGACGTGAAAAATATACACTTATAGAAAGCGAAATGTCTGCTTTCACATAAACTCAATTTAGATGATGTAATTCGTATGAAACGTGAATATAGGTGCATCCACTGCTGCGGAGATGACTATTGCTGATGACTGATTACCTTCATCACTACAGCCAAAAACAAACAAATCATTAATTTATAGTGAATTATTAAAATGGTCAGAGTTAGTCTCCTTGCTGTTTTTCCCCAACACATTCATAATCATTAGTCTACTTCTGCCGGTGCGCTCTGGCAAACTTTGTGTGTGGTTGAGCGCTGATTAGACTACAAATCTATCTGTGTTGTTTTTCTGGGGTACTGTTGTTGATTTAGTGTTTGGTCTGCTTTGCCATTCTTTGTGATCTGAGTGTGTTATGATTGAGGTGGGGCTGCTCGTGTCGGCGCGATGTGCACAGCTTTTGTTTTGCGCCGCGGGTGTATGGGAGTGTGGGATCAGTGGTAGAGCACCAAAAAAAAAATATATATATATACCTGTTAAATTGCAAAGTAAAACAAACGTCAATAATAGTACCACAGAAATGCTTCGAAACACAAATATATACTCGCTTAATAAACGCTGCTTTTGCGACATGGGGTCATGGCCCGATGTGTGAGGAGTCTGAATGTAGGTGTGAACAGCTGCAACATCAAGGAGTCCTGGTGTCACCTGAGCCAGGTTTCAATAGTTCTTACATATTCATGAAAAGTCACGGATTAGTTAGTAAAACAGAGGTTAAGCACATCTGTCACTTTACCCCAAATAAAAGGTCTTTCTGAGTGTTATCATTTAGTTGTTTTGCTATGGGCACACACCCAAGACTTTCATTAATTCAGTTCTGTGCTTAAAACAATCTGTGAGGTTTGTTTATTCTCTATTTTCACTGTTTTTATGCTATAGTTTGAAAATTGTATTTTCTTGTATGTGTACTTTGACATAAATTTTAAAGTTGCACATGAATAACATATTTACACATTGTGAAAGCCCATTTTGTGCTTTATGTACAGTAAATAAGTGAAATTGAGCTGACTTGAGTTAGCGTAAAGTGGGGAAGGGTGAATTATTTGTAATTCAATGTTGTCTGACAACACTAAAACAACAACAACGATTGCCCTGATTATACTACATAAATATTATAAAACCGCAAACACAAAAAAAATCATATGAAACATTTACACAAATGTAACATTATTTTATATTATTTTCTATTTTGAAAGTCTATTTTTTCCAGTTATTTCTATATTTAAAGTTTATACATTTTTTTTTAAATAATAGCAATAAACAGATACAAACACAATTAGGCTACATAACAGTTCATTCAGTAATAAAATTGTCAGCTAATGAACTTCATCGTCTGTCTAAACAACACTTAACCGATGTTTTTTCTCCATTATTGTACAGTAAATGTTAACAGCTCTGGTTCTTATTTCTCATGTTTGTTGCACTCAGATGTGGAAATTACCATCAGTGTAGTATTTCTCCAATACAACATATAGCTATGACTTTTTTTTTTAATGACTTAATCTCTACTTAATTGCAGCTGTTTTGCAAAATGTCCCTTTGCGCTACCTGTTGGTCATTTCACTAATGACTTTGAAATGCGACTGATTGATTTATTTTGGCCATTGTTGTTTGGCCGCGGCAGTGAGCATGGCGGTAATGGGCGTTTTGATTGACTACATACTGTACTGTAACCGCTTGTGCCCTTTTGAACAAGCACAAAGATGTGGTTTTGTTAACGACTACAAAGCACTGTAAGCCAATCTTCATAAGGGTGTCTGCCAAATACTGTTAATGTAAATGTGCACTATTGCTGCATTTGTCAAATTCAACAACAGACCTGGTAGTCGAAAAAATTAGTGTAAGCAGGGCAGGGCTTTAGTCTGATTCTACTCCTCAAGTTTTCTGTTACAGCCAAAATGCCACAAAATAATAAAGCTTTCTCTTGTTACTTTCCTACTCAAGGGACAGAGTGTATTCAAGTTAAGTGTGTGTGTGTGTGTGTGAGAGAGAGAGAGAGAGAGAGAGAGAGAGAGAGAAATGTTGGTAGTACCTCTCACTACCAGGTCAGCAGAGACGGTGACATTGTCCACAGGCGTCTGGGCCGTGCAGGTGTAGAGGCCTGCGTGTTTCAGCTGAGTCTTCTTAATCAGCAGCTCACAGCTAGACAAACCTGCCTGACTATCCTGCACACACACACAAACACACACACACATTTGTCTTACGATGCTTGTGAGTATCGTCCACTGCAGCTTGTTAACAAAATGCCTACACATCAGTTTAACTCGAACATTTACATTAGAAAATAAAACAGCCAAAAAAACTAACATCCCCAACTATATACACCCATACAGTACACATGTGATATGTGATATTGCTTGAATTGTATTAAATTATTTATATTTCAGATTGTGCATTCCGTTCTGAAATGCACCAACATCAACAGTCTTACTAGCGTTAGTAGCCGTCATTGACGGGAGTTTTGGGAAATGATTAAAAGCTTTAATGTACTCAGTGATCTTATTATTTCAGGTTGAAGCCAACGTACATGTCTGTCTGTCTTTCTGTACAGCAGAACTCTCTGCCTAACTGATTCATTACAAATCATTTTTAATAAGGTTGAGTATCTTACACCTTGTTTACACTAAGCGGATAAAGATTAAGTTTTGTCTTAAAACAACTCTATTGTGTTAAAATTCACTTATACCACTTCACCACTGTTATTTCAGGGGTATTTCAATTGGTGCAGGTGTTTGTTTACATTGACATCGGCAAGTAGCTTATTTTAAAGTAGATTATTAAATCTGGCACATAACTGTTCATAACAGTTTTGATTTCACTCATGGCGCAGGTTAAACTTCAGGCAGATAGCTAAGTACTGGCCATATATAATCAAATATTGATCTGTCCATATATCTTAGAAGGTTCAGTTTTCATAGTCTACTTTCCTTTCTTTGGATTAAGCCATGCTGTGTTATGCTTTCATGAAGATTATGGCAGCTTGTAGGTGCATTACCGTCATTTCTGTGTCTTTGACATGACATCTATACACCGTAAACTATCGCGTTGATTGGCTCTGTTAGGTGATACGTATAGCCACGCCCACCTCAAGGAAAAAAAGCACTATATTTATCCCAAAAAAAGCACTACATGCTGTGATGAAATCTGGCACATAACTGCTCATAACATCCTTTTAACTTAACATTTTTATTTCATTTTTGTTCATAGTGTCATTAAGTTCTGTCCAAAAATCAGTTTTGCGTGATGCTGTGACAAAATCTGGCTGGACATACAGATATACTGTACAGATATACAGACAGAAAAAGACTGGGTGCGGGTCCTCCAATGCATGAAACGTAAAGATATCATTGAAAAAGCGAGTTCTGATCAATGTGCAGACAAAACCTTTTCTTTTATTTGTATAGCTAAAATAAAATTTTTAATAATATTCTACCTTTTTTTGAATTACTGACATTATTATAGTAAATAGACATTTTATATATTTTACTAAAATACAGTATCACCGAGAGGAAATTATTTTTATCATCTTAAAAAATTTTATTTACCAGAAATGTAAATAAGAAAGAGGACAAGAACCATCATTAGAAAATGGTAGTCTATGTTCTCACTAACTGAAAAAGGCAGGTTGGACTGTTTTAGAGTCCATTCTAAGCTTAGAAACCACTCAGTAAACCCATCAATGCCCCATAATAATGAATTAATCTGTTAAGTTTGTGCTCTTACAATGGTGTGCTGGTAGTATTCTTCCTCCTTGTCAAAGTCAATGACATGGCCGTTAAGAGACCAGATAAAGGTGATGTCGAGGCTCGAGTCATGTGAAGCACCACACTGCATCCTAGCCTTTTCACCCACGCTGACATCAGCGTTAGAGGGAGCCAGCGTGATCTTAGTGGCATCTAAAAAAAATCAAAAGAGTAATTGATTTACATTTCCAGGAGCCTAGCACTTTATGAGCAATTATAGATAAAAGGAATTAAAGCTCATAATCTTCATTTTTTTAAAAATCTAAATTTTACACATCAAAGAAGCAACAAGGCAAATCAACAGCTGGCATTTCTGCATTCTGTATTCAAACCAGCAGAGGGCAGAGCAGAATTACAGATTACTCACCATCTAGGGTGTTGACCAAGCATAATTCTCTACACTTCAAACTTCCAACACCCTCAGACTACTGTGTTTTCCAATGCATTAATGATTGTTGATATCTCTAATGTACCAGTGTCAATAAGCAATGCATTATGCAACACTACCTTTTTGTAACTGATACGGCTTTAGAATTTCCACCTCTTACCTGTGACAGAGAGAGATCCAGTGCTGTTGGCTTGGCCTCTGTCATTCTCAGCAAAGCATGTGTACTTCCCCTCATCTGACTTTGAAACGTTGTGGATCTCCAGACTCCCGTCCTCCCAAATGAAAATCCTGCCACCATTAAATTGGCTTTTAGTTTCTTTTCAAAAGCTTTAACATGCGTAAAAAAAAAACACTCACAAATACATGACTCTAAGGTAAAGATAAGGTCTAAAGGTATTCAAATGTTTAAGTTTTATTTCGGCACAATAGTTTTTTTTTTTTTTACAATATTCTGCGCCTAAGCAAAATTCATGGTACTAGATATAAGACTATATTTAAGTAAAACTGGGACATTTGATTGCGTAGAATAACATGACATGAGTTATGAGAGTAAAAACCCCCATGTATTTTTTTATATGATCCCCTGTTACACTTATGCATGGATCCCAGAGTTTCACTGATGCTTGGATACCTTCAAGGTAAAAGGTTTTCTCAATACGCCAGAGCCATGATCGGAAATTCCAGCCTCCCAGGAACTCCTTTAACCATGTGGAACTTCCCAAACAAATGGACATGGCTTGGAGTGAGGTCAGGACTGTACAGGGGATGAGGCAATAACTTCCAGCTGACTTCCTTTCCTTTCCTTTGCGAGTGCCGTTTGTAAATGATTGTGTGTGCAGTTCCCACAGTTGGTGATAGGTTGTCCCTTGATTTTCAAGGATCAGACATTCTACTCGCTGAATGTTCACTGGGATGACTGCAGTTGGCCCTGAGCCACCTCAGCCAGAATCATCAATCATGGATGTACAGCTTTCTTTAAGACATTTGCACTATTTAAATATTTTACTGCGGCTAAAAGTCTCATCAGCGTACTGTGCTTGAAGTCTTCTCTAAATGCCAATAGGTTTTACACCTTCATTTGAGATTACGCAATCATATGAGAAACCCAGTTTGTGCACCCCTCATGGCGCTTTGCATCCAATATTTAGGGATGTCCATAGCTAGATTTTTGAAAGAATACCCTAAAACTGATATATTTATGTCCTATGTAACTTAAAATTCTATTCAATTGCACTGTTTAATACACAGCAGCAACACAGTTAAAACTTATTCTAGTACTTCTGCTAGTTAAAACTTTTGTTAGTACTTCTGAAGTGACCAGTAGCTCTTGATCACAATAAACAACATGCATTATCATATGCAAACAATATCTACTGCAATGCTACGGCAAGCTACAGTGCCCAAAGTTTTTCTCATTAAATTTTTGTTTAAAATATTCAGAGAATTTAATCAATTTAAGCCAGCATTGTTTATAGAATCAAACCATAACTGTAGGGTATCATTACACCCCTTACTACACTGTTCTTTCCTCGACTATTTGCTCATTTTGACAGGGTTGCTATGCTTGCTTCGAATAGAGGCTCAAAATGAGACAATACTTATATTCACCTTCTAAACATCTTATCTTGTTTTAAAAATATATATATATTTAAAACACGTTGCTCTCAATTTGTGCAGAGGGTTGGGAAGATGTCCACAATATTCTTTTCAGCATATTTGCCAGAGGATTACTGTTTTTTTTTTTTTTAGTTATTTTATTGTTTGACATATAACACCAGTATTATTTTTACTTTTTATATTGTGATGTTCAAAAGAACTTTTTGTACAATCTCCAGAATCATCAAATCAAGTCTTGTAGGTAGATTTAGAGCTTGGTTTTAATAATCCTATCTATAAGGGCTCATCTCCTACCTGCTGGAATTAGAGAGCAGCTCTGTGCCTTTGCTCCAGGATAACGTGGGTCTGGGTGCCGCTTTAGGTTTGCACTCAATTATTACACGGCTATTCTTCGCTCCAAGCAGCCTCTGCTTAACTGGGTTGAGCTCAAATGAAGGAGCGCCCACTGACAACACAAAACATCAACAATGTGTCACAACGCATAGTTTCATTACAATAGGACACACACAGAAAGGTCTATAAGGATGAACATATTACAGTACGTCTCACTGATTATATACTAGATGCTAATCCTCTTGTATTGAACATGTGGATGCTATCAGAAAAGATAAACAAGTTATGTTACATTACTAAATAAGGAAAAACTGTGACTTGTATAAGTATTCACCTGCCTCTATATTTTCTACATTTTGTAGCGTTACCACAATGGAGTGTCATATTGAGGTCATGTGACACAAGCATTGACGCCTTTCAATTCCTAAAGGCAGCTGGTTGCACAAGAACTAATTTAGATTAGGTTTCACACCATTTAAGGGTGGCAGCAGTGTTGCTGATAGGAAGGTCAGGGGTTCAAGCCCTGAAAACAAGCCACTTTGGGGCCCACAACTCTATGCCCATACAAAATACCCAGATGCAGGGCTTCCTCAGTGCCAGCCCCAAGCCTGGATATATGGGTGGTTTGTGGTAGGAAGGGGAATGCAGCATAAATTTTGTCGATAACTTGTCGATAACTTGCAGATTGAATGAACCAGAGAAAGGTTAAAAAGCCCCCAAAAAAAGCAATCACAACTTCACATTTTATTATTTGTAAATACTGTATGTGGCAATTTGGAGATACGTTGGTGCCCCGCTTCTGGTTGGAGATCTTGTCACATGAATGCCCCGGGAGTCTCTCTGAGATGCGTCTGGTGTTTGGGGACGGTTTCACTCTACCATGAAGACGGTTCTGGCCTCGACTGATGTTGACAGTTGTATCTCTGAGGACTTGACTTGGCTGCAGTTGCTCGATAGTTCAGGACTGGAATTTCCTACAAGTCTACCTGAGCCTCCA
>JAQMYL010000012.1:21924070-21936660 GCA_030014365.1 Clarias pachynema
CACTGTCGCCCTCGGCTTGCTCATCAGGGACAATCTGACCATTTTGATTCATACACATTCACATTCCATACAAACTTCATTTGACTTAATTTGACTGTGTAACTTCATTTGATTGTGTAAAGCTGCTTTGCGACAATGACCATAGTTAAAAGCACTATACAAATAAAATTGAATTGAATTGAATACTTATGCAAAGCCATGTAGTGAAGATTGTTTGGCTTTCAAAGGCAATCATTATAGGGTCCTAATCCTAACAGCCTGACCTAACTTGAAGCAGCTTACCAAAGACTCGCAGTTCAGCATTGGCATGAATCACTCCATGGCGGTTCTCAGCGATGCACTGATACATCCCCGAGTCATCAGGTGTCAGGTCTGTGAAGTGCAACTCATGCTTTCCATACTGTTAAAGTAAATGAACAATAATTTCTTAATCATTCTGACAAGTTTTAAGATCAGTGAACTCAGTGAACCCTTCTAAAAGAGGGCATTATTTGTAAGCCTTTACTGAAAGTTTCATTGATAGTGAGGCTGATCTGCATGCAGAGTGTGTTCAGAGGGTAGCTCCTGCTGTGTTACACCCCCTGAATACACTCTCAGACTTCTGGAGCAGAACTGAGTGTTGCCATGGGTGTTTGTGCAATAGTGTCGGCACCCGTTTATAGCATTGAGATAGAGCCTAGAGTTTGCCTCATTGATTCTGTGCTCTCGTTTGGAGAGCTGAGTATGCTTAAAGTCTGAACTGAAATGCAATTACAAACATTTCCCTGGCAGACACCAATCCACAGAGAGATTAAGATGTGTTTCTGTGCATATTTGTCATTCAACACTTTCCAAAACACTTAGACTGCTGTGGAAAGTTGAAGTGCATTAGGTGTAGCATGGGCGTGATGGACAACCAAGAAAAAGCCACTCAAAGCCGTTCTACTAATGATCTGAGAATGAAGAGAGGTTTAAGGGCCATACCATACGGCCATCTTTCAAGAAGTGTACATGAGGTTTAGGCTTTCCGCTGGTTATGCAGGACATGGTGTAGTCACTTCCAATGTCCCTCTCGCTGCTGCTGATGTGCTCCACCCATTCTGGAGCAGCTGCAGGAGAAGAATTCTACATCAGCAAATATGTCCAGGCTGAATTGAACAAATACCAAATGTGGCATTTACACTATAACATTAAGCTGTGTGGGAGCGGTTCTGCAGCTTAGACTATTATATTGAAATAAAACAACACACAAGTATATCTAAATTTATCATTACACTCATAAAATTTACATGTGCAATCTTTATTTCTTTTACGATTATCATATAAGTAAATATGTATACTACCAGTTAAGGTTAATAAGAAAGTTATTTTTAGAATCTCATGCCCCCTGGCATTCAATTTCTACATGTACCAAAGAAAGCCTAGCATTCCTATAAACATTTGCAGATAAATAACCTGGGTGCACAAAATTTAAAATAATAATAATAATAATAATAATAATAATTGGGACTACTATTATGTATATTAAAACATACATACATCTATGTGTGACTGAATACCATAGTTATCTCCATGCCACAGTAAAGTTCACTTTTTAGCTTAAATTAGTTTATTGTACTTATATAATTATTTAAGGTTTATTTTACACTTTTTTTGGACCAGCATCCTATTTACTTCCTAATATTAAGCATCCTAATATAATTATTGCTCTTATTAGACGTGTAGAATTACCATAAACCCATGATCTTTATCATCTTTACTATAAATTTATTTAAGTGAGTAATTTTCACTAATAATTACATGCTAAAAGGCTGCAAGTCCAGACAACCTTCTCCTCACATCTGTCCTACCTTCCACTAAGAGGTTTGCTTTGTGCCAGTCTTTGCCTTTAGAGTTGAGTGCCTCACACTCATAAACTCCCTCGTCCTCATATTGCACATTAAAGAGGTGCAGAAGTCCACCTGCCATGCTGATCTCATGATGGACAGGCAGTGCCCCGTCCACCTTCCTCCATCGGATCTGCGGAATGGGACTGAGCCAAACAGTAACATGTGTGGCAAAAGATAGCAAAAAATATTGGAATTAATTTGGCTTTTAAGGGAAAAAAAGCAGGCAAATCTGTGTTGTATTATTAATTACTTTACTTAAACCTGAACATAAATGAACTTTCTAGTTTTTTTCTAACTATGTTATGTTTTTACACTCTCATAAAGTAAATGCACTCACTTTCCTAATGCGAAACACTCCAGAGTGATGTTCTGTCCAACAAGCGCATACGTGTCCGGAAACTTCACTTTTATATCAGCTGCATACTTCCGAACAGAACCTCCTGGAGACAGTAAACAGTATACCCATGCTGAATCATCTGTTTTTTACAGGCCATTTCCTGCATAAGCCTCTGGCTCCAAACGCACATTACTCCTGTTATATTGAAATGCATGGCACACTCTGTTGTTCTGTATCAGTCTAAATAGCTGGCTTGGTTCAGAGCATTTCAACTCAAAATATTTGGATATGGAATGGCAGATGAGGCATGCTGCACCAACACATAAATACTTACATTGAAGAACGGCTTTAAATGTGGGGCAAGATGAAGCTTAAGGCTTGTGTCCTTCTACTGTAATGAGTCATGGGTGAGGTGATGCAAGAAGGAATAGGAGATGTTGTGTGTAGAGAAATTTAATATGATAGGCTCTGCACTGTGTTCGCTTCCAAAATATGCAACTTCCAGATTATAATTAACTCTCCGGCCATTATCATACTATAAACCGACCAGTGTCCAGCTAGTTAGAAAAAAATAACATTTCAACTAGCGCACTAACATTATATAAAGTCAAACAAGAAGTAAGGTACTCTGAGTGCATGATGCTAAACTAATCTAAAATTAAATCAGGTTAGACAAACTGGAGACTGTCAGACTGTTTTTAGGCAAAATGTTTCCGCTTACTCATGCAAGCCCTGTGTCAGAACACAAATAGGGAATAATTGATGGACCCCACATAAAGACCTCCAGGGAACAGAAGAAAAAAAGCGCTTCCAAATGTCTTGCCTTGATTCTGCTCCTTCCAGCTTCATACAAACAGACACACAAAAGACTCTTGACTGGTTAAGCTGTTGTTTCTGCCTCAGTGGCAAAAGCATAATCAATCACCATTTCCATCCAGTACTGGCTGCCTTAGCAAAGTGGCACTGCAATGACAGCTTAGTGATTTAAATAGGCCATAGCCGCACTGTCACATTCCTTTAAATAATGCAATTAAATAAAATGGCAGAACTTTGATTTAAATGGTTTTATGTTTGTTCTTCTGAAATGAAAGATTTAGACATACAGAACAGGTCAGTGTGATGAATATGAATTTGTGTTTTCATATTTGTTAGGGTTTGTTTTTGCTGTTGACAGAAAAAGAAACTGTTGGCTATTTATCAGTTAGACCATTGTCTGTACAAGCCCAGGATTAACCCACAATGATAAACATTTTTTGACTGATATTGTCACTGATAATATCACTGCCTTGCATAAGTATTCCTTTCCTTGAACATGTATCCTTTTTCTACTATTAGATTCACACAATGTCTAACATTTAACATATTTTATATTTTAAGACACAATGATTATTCGAATGTTGCTGTTGGTATTTTGGCTGCACCCGTCAATGGAGTCGCCCCAGCGGACCATCCGATCCGCACACAACTTGGCACAGGATTTACCCCGGATGCCCTTCCGGATACAATCCTCCCTTTTTATCCCGGCTTGGGCACTGCATCCAGTGGCTAGGGTTTGGGCACTCGCTGGAAATGTAATGATTGTTTAAATAAAAAACTGACATATACCTACTGGGTCAATTGGGCAACTGCATGTCTTCTTGTGTTCAAAATTACTTAAACACAGAATTAATTGGGGCTGAAGATGAGCATTAATTTGAAACTGTTTATACAGATTTTCAGTCAGAATGAAGTCCGAGATTTGAATGAAAATTGAATCACAGATAAATTCAAGGTCTTAAACTTTTATCTCCTTAAGTAGCTGCTTTTAAGTCTGCTTTTTTAATCTGAGTTGCTTCTGAACTGTCCACGTTGTGTTTCGATCTTTCATTACTCCTGGTTTACATGGGCACTTTAATAGAGCTTCTGTCAGGGCACTGACTCACCTCCCCATTTTGTTCATGGCTAATGCAAGCTGCAAAGCTACTGTAACTAGCATCTAAAACAAGGCTGAATCCCAAAACCATCTCTAGCCTCTGAACAACGGCACTATTTGGTTGTTGGAACAAGTGATTCTACACCTTACATAGTGAACTAACTTTCCATTTTACACTATTTGAACAATTCGTTAGCTTAGCGAGGCTATTCTAAGGGGGAGTAAGTGGAGACATAAAGAGAAACCAACAAGATTTACAGAACTGTTCACCACCTCCGTGATTTATTCTCCTCACCTTTTGGCTACATACTGTATTACTGGTAAGAATTTTAAATTAACTTCACCCCTCATTAGGACTTTTTGAAAGTCCTAGATGAATAATGGTGAATATTTATGCCATAAATGAATATTTAGTCTATTTCAGTTCCAGATCTTAACAACTGCTTAATGTTAAAAGGTTCAAGAAGTACTGTATGAATACTTATGTAAGGCAATGTAAGGCACTGTAACCATCTAAAATTCACAGTAAAAAAATAAAGGAAAGGCATACGTTCAGTCTGTGGGACTAAAGGGATAAACTTGCTGAAGACACTCTTAGCGATAGATAAGCTGGAGACGAAGCAGGAGTAGTTGCCACTGTCGGAAGCCTCTACTTTAGCAATATAGAGATTTCCTGTGGTCTGGGAGACAAAGCGTCTCTTATCCAGCGGGACAAAAATGGGAAATTCATTCAGCATCCAGCGGAAGGTAAGGTCATCTACACGGACAAGAAAACACAGTTACTCATGCCAAGACTCATTAACATTATAATTTATGTGTATCTGTGAGGGAAATATTATGAAGGTATTATATACTGTATAAGAATGGACCTGGGAAATGTGGAGGAGGAGCACATAACAGCACCACTCCCTGACCCTCTCTCACACGAACAGCTTCTCTTTCTTCTGTGGAAAACATGTCGAGATCTAGGGGTAAACAGAATTAAATTGCTTTTAGTCCTCTTCACAAATATTGTCAGTACAGATTTCTGCAAAGCTACTAAGGTGACCTTTCTGAAAAATAACGCACTTACTACAAACAAAAGGTCTAAAAAAGCAATTTTGCATAATATGCATCGTCATCATTCCATTTCCTTTATCATTAGAACCCATGGTTCAGCATAACCTACACAAGCATTTAAAAACGTTGACACCAGAAATTAATTCCCAACTCTCCTCATCGGAGGTTGTCCAGGGCTAATAGGCATAAGCTTGGGTTTTTTCTAAATGCTACCTAAGTGTTTATGTAAAGCTGAATAAAGGACAAAAAAAGCCCAAGGTGGATTTAGCAGAACAAATGCAGCATTACATAATGGCGTTTCTTGGCCCTGGCACCATCACTCACATCCAAACTGAATAGACGCCTCTCGACTGATGATGGTGCCGAACTTGTTTGTTGCCAGGCAGGAGTAATTCCCAGCATGGGTGCTCTTATCAGGATTGCTGATGACCAGATTTCCCCCCATCAGGCTGTAGTGGTTGTTACCCTGCTCCGGGATCTCAATGTCCCAGCTATTCAGCTTCCACCTGCAAACAAGGAGAAGGTAAAAAAAATAATAATAATAATACATTCATGCTGTCATTCCACATGGAACTGGAACTGACAAATAAAAAGTACACTGGTAATTTATATTAGATAAAGTGTAAATTTGTAGTCATCTTTCCAAATATATGCTAGCCAAGGCTGATTAATCTGAGGCTTTTTGCACACAGTATTATATTCGTCCATCTGTTTTGGCTGCCAACCCTGTAGCCTGTAGGTGCTCTTGAAGTAAAGCCAGGTCAACAGGAAATGAGCTAGAGATGCTAAATCTCTTTCCTTCTCTAAATGGCATCTGACTTTTAGGGCAGCCTAAGATGGAATGAATGTAGCCAGAGAGGAGATGGAGTGGACAATTGAATTAGGAAGGATGGGTGATGAGAGGGACAGGGTTAAAGCGGATTAATCTGAGGTACGAAAGGGTCAAACCCCTGTTAGAAATAAAGTGTAAGGATATACAAGGGTCAAGGGCTAGAGCTTTAGAGTAGGGCAAAGGAGCATGAGACCAGCTCAGTGAAATGGATGAGGAGGCCCACACAGACATGATTAATGATCCTACACCTACAGTATGTAATGATGTTCCATGTAAAAACTGTAGTAGTGCTATGTGAATCCTACTGCAACAGAGCAGAAATGCAAAGGAGCATTAAGAGCACATGCTTTGCTTCCAATAAAAGTGAAGCCCAGCACAGACAGTTAGTAGCATATGTTACTTGTATGTGGCAGGTGGGCTGGCTCGTGCTCTGCAACTCATGATTATCTTGTCCTCCTGAGACTCCTCGGGGTAGATGGTGTCAATTGGCTGCTCCTCAAAGACAGGTCCATAGCCCGAGGAATCATCTGTAAGATACACAGAAAGAAATTTGTGCAAAAATGTGGGATAACATAAAAGTTTCTCTTAAGGTTATTTTTGGCTACATAGTACCGGTAATAATTTAAAGCTACTTTCACAAATGTTAATTACACTAACTTGATTGCTAACTGTCGGTTGCTCGCTCTGGCAGTTAGTTAGTTTGTTAGTTTCAAATTGTGGAAGGATATGTGTTGGTGAAGCAACATAACTGGCTTAAAAGAAGAAACAAATCATAATCTTCAAACAAAACGTTAAAAGACTCATCACCATACAGTGTTTGAAGTTTTCTGTAAATTTCAAAGAAATTTCATCAAAAGGCTCAGTTTGACTTGAATACCCCTTGTAAAAACTAATTAATTTTTATTATCTGACATGAATAACTTTCTTTCCAATAGTAACACAACATTTTACAGTCGTATTCAGTGAATGTTTATATTATTTGTGAATCAGGACTATCACATAATCACATATTTAGCTTTCTCCAAGTATGAATTTAGAAAGGTTTTTGAAAATTAATAAAGCAAGAAATGCAAACAGTAATTATACAGTGCAAGAAAAATATCACAAAAAAAAAATAAAATAAAGAAGAAAAAAAAAAGAAAAAAAGAAAAAAAAAAAGAAAAAAAAATAATATATATATATATATATATATATATATAAATATACATTTTTATATATTATTTCTTTAGATTTTTTAGTCAATGGTCAATTTGAGAGAAATTTAGGATTTTCCTTTATTTTAAATAATTTTTTGACTGCAAATGACAGTTTGTGACAGATGCGTTTCTTAATGCTGTATACAATTAAACACCTGTCTTGTCTCAGGGACTAACTGCTAATCTAAACTGATGTACATTTACCAGCTTTGGGTAATTCTATGCAGAGCACTTAAGAAAAGTAAATCTCTCTAACAACAATTATTTACTGCTAGAATAGTACACATGACACAGCTTATTTATTTATATAAAACCTATCCAAAAGACACTAAAATAAACAGCAAAACTTTGGATGTCATGTGCCATCACTCATATTCACTACTGTTCTAACTACTGCTCAAAGTTCATTAGTAATGTTGATAGCTAGCACCGTTTCAAAAACTACTGTCTGAAACACTGACTTCAATCAACCTGCTGACTGGATTTGCGACATGCCAGGCTAATTATGCTCTGCCAGTCATTAGTGAGGCAAACATCAAACGCCTGTCTACACCGAGGCAGATATAAATAAGACGAATAACTAATGAGCCAAATGGAGCTCCTGCGAATCCTTATATCCAGACTGTGCATGTGTGTGGATGAGGCTTAAGCTCTGTGTATGCATACTCAGAATGCTTTCACTGTCATGACTATGCTTACAATCTCTCAAAATTTTTAAGTTTAATATTAACTAAACATGTGTTTAATGTATATAATGTATAATGTGTATATATACATATAATGTATAGATTTAATTAATTTTAAGATGAAGGAAACATCCTTAAATCTGCATTAGACATTGACAGGGGCACAACAGCAGAAACTTGGTCTAATCCTCCTACTGAGAGCAAATGATGCTGGAATGCAGTGTATGAGGAGGTCTTTTTTTTCAAAGAGAGAAACAGGAAGGGTGTGTGAGTCAAACTGGGACTATACAACATAACACATTTTATGACTGTAAAACTACCTTTAGTTCTCTATATAATTCCCTGCTTCACTAACGTGCTTATCCCAGTGCTTAAATCCCATCAAGGTAGAAAATGTACTGCCTGCTGATCGAACTGCCTGCTTTTACGTTTGAAACCCTGGCCTCCCAGGAACTCCTTTAACGGCACAAACATGTTGAAATGGCTTTGGAGCAAGGTCAGGATTGTACTGGGAATTTGACTAACTCCCAGCTGAGTTTTTGTTTCTTTATGTACAGTTCCCACAGACAGATGTTTCTTGGCAACAAGTATCCATAGATTTTAAAGAATCACTCCCTGAATGCAGTGGGCTCTGTGCCACCTCAACTGGGATTGTCATTCACAAACGTACAGTACAGACAAAAAAGTTTGCATCATTCAAATGTTTTACTGTGGCTAAGAGTCTCATAACCATACTGTGCTTGAAGTCTCCTGTAAATGTCAATCTGTTTTACAGCTTCATTCAGGAGAAATTTCATCACAAGTCCGGGTTTGCCTTGTAATAATGATGTGAGAGGTGGAAAAAAAAGAGACAGATGGCAGGGAGTTGTGTTCGACAGGGCACAGGGAGCAGAGCACATGAATAGCAAGCAATTTCAGCTCTCTTTCTCTGACATTTGTGGGCTTTGGATTGATATATACAATGTTCTTGGCTGTGATTTAAAATGTTAAATAAAAAAAGAAAACCAAGCAACCAATTTCAGTAACAATTAAATAGAGTCGCAGCCATCATTGATGCTCTGATTTACTGAACGATTTCAGCATGGAGCCAAGCAAAGGCCCTGCTTTGTCATCTGAGAAAACTGTGTCATCTGTGTCAAACGAAACCAATTCAGCGATAAAACAGAACAACAACAAAAGAAGCACAAGCAGTACACAAGTTTTTGAAATATAAATCACTGCATTAAAAACTAACCAACTAAAAACAGATCATGATTATTCTGATAACTGATATGCAATTATAAAATACTTCATTTTAAATTTTCAGATGAAGATTTTTTTAATGCAATAATTAGAAAAGTTTTAAAGTATTTATCAAATCATTAGTCACTTAATTTTTTGTGCTAAAAATGAAATACACTCCAGTTTATACACACAGTAAAGGCCCCTTCACACTGCAACCAAGACCATGATGTTCCCACTGTGTTTTAAAAATAATGAAGAAAGCAGCAGGAACGAGTCAAAATGGAAAAATGTGCATTTCTCAAGTTGATTCTACTTTCTAGCCACGTCCCTGTCGGGTTCTCAATGCGTCTGTCACGCTGTCACTAATTTCTTATCACGCACATGATCATGCGTTCACCAGTGAGATCTAACCAATTTATTACTATGTCTGATCAGATCGCAAGACGCTCTTACCAGCTGTTTATCACATACTTACTATACTGTTATTGTGTCCGACAGGTTGGTATAAACACTGTGACACATGCAGTGATTTTCATCACAAAGTGATAGTGTGAGGAATTGGATCTAGTATTTAGACAAAATTCTCTGAACGTGACATAAGCATGTGGTAAGAACTACAATAATGTAATATGAATTTAATGTGATCTTCTGCAACGTGGCATGGAGAACTCCACCGACATGGTAACAACAAAGTGACATCCCAATGACAACGCCATCTTTCTGGGCCATGCTTGTAGTATGTCATTGAAATGGCTAAAAAGTGTTTTTTACATGCATACCTGGTCAATGCCGTCATTAATACATCCTTATTAAGTTTCTCTTGCATTGACCACATCCTCACCGGTATTTTCTGAACATGTCCAAAATATGTGTGCAGCTCTACATCAACACTGTCCTTATCGGTTTCTACTGTGTTCCTGACAAATTGCAAGTTCTTACTTCCTTCACCCAAATTTGTGGATGTAGTGGGAACGTAGGTCATAATAAAGTTTATTATAGGCTTTTTGGATTTTAATCATTACTCCGTGACTGCTTCTTTTTGCCCACATATTGTCTACGCACATTACTGTATTCTGTAGGTGTGCTGTGTATTGGTTAACACATTCAGATGACTTTATATTTTTAGAGTAGCTCATTTCAGAGCTTGTGCCAAACGAAAATACAATTTTTCTACTCAGAACATTCACTCAGAGTGGCATATCAAATATTTCCTCGCAATCAGAGGTCACAATCATCTAACCTCTAACCGCCATTTAATTGATTTGTTCTAGTTTTACAGGATATAGCAGCTGTTGAAGTCAGGCTTCACAGGGATTCAGTGGGTATCTTTGGTACCTCACAGCTCCTGGAACCAATGTTTAACTGTTATATTGGATTACTAACTGTAAGGAGTTTCTGTGCAAGTTCTGATTGTGTCTGTGAGGGTTTCTCTAGGTTCCATCCCAACTCCCAATCTGTACATTAGCTAAACTAAATTAGTTAAACTAAATTGCTAAAGTGTAAAAGTGTGTGTGCATTGTGCCCTGCTATTGACTCTTACTTTAGCTTGGTCATTGTTTACGTTGGCTTACCCTTTTAAATTAATCTTTGACTGTGTTCACAGATTTAGAGGTTGTTTTGACCTGTGCCTGCTTTAATGGTTTATATCTGGAGTAGATTTTTACTTTGATAAATTTATCCTCTTGGCACAGAAATCCCCACTTCTCCTTCCAGTCCAATATGCTATAATTTTCTTTATTTCTTTCTATAACTGACAAAATTCACGGACATTTATTAAATACTTTTCTATAATGGAAAATTCTAGAACCCAACCCCATCGGAAAAGTCCATAGAAACGACGGCCGTCTCTCCAGAGATGAGACGTATTAGTTGCCCGATGTGTCCGATGGATGATGGCCCTTGTTATACTATCATATAAATAAAATCCAACTGAAAATAAGGTGACAGCTTTTACTGAAGTAAGAATGCAAGTATTACACCTGCCCATTGAGCATCGCTATTCTGCTCCCAAGATTCCCAAATAGAGATGCTGTAATGGAATTCAAATTCATTATCTCCAGATAATATGGTGAATAATTTTTTGTGTGTTATATCTGAATCGGTTATATGTGAGTCTGACAGTCAGGAATTACCCTAGGCAATACATATTTACTGTATACACAGCAAAATAATCCTCTGTATCTAATATTACAATTTCAGAAACCGATTTGCTCATAATATGAAAAACACATTAGATTATGCAAACCAGACAAAAATTTTTCTCTAAAATGTAATGCTTGTTTTATAGTTAAACAGTTAGTTTTAACTCGCATTGATTGAAGCAATAAAACATGGTTCTACATATGAATAGTCCTTTCTGAATAAAGAATTTCACAAAGTAACCCAGTTCTCTGTTAAATAACAGACAAATAATGGGGCTGTGTGAATATGAACACAGTACAGCCTTCATCAATCATCCAGTGACTGCCAATCCTTGGTTGTCAGCAGTGCAAAAAGAGTCACTTATCAAGTTATAACTAGCAGGAACATCAGTTATTGCTGAGGATTAGGTAATGGGAATAATTCCGAAAAGATATATATATATATATATATATATTCCCATTAACAAACCTATTGTTTTTGCAGAGCTAGAGATAGAAAACAAGATCTAATAAAATTTCCACCATCTCCTTTAAATCCCATGAGCTCCCATCCTATGCAAACTGCTTTTTCTGGACCCATTATTGCAAGGCTTATTTTATGGCAGGCTCTTTTAGTCCACACATGACAATGACAAAAGCCATGATTATAACAAGAACACCACAATAGTATAAAACATTTAAGGGTAATATAAAAAAATAACTTAGACTAATTATGCGAGAGCTGTTCAAGTCAAACCAGGACATTTACTGTAATTGTGCAGAATAACAGAACACAGGTATGAGAAGTAAAAACTCACTTTAGTTCTCTAATTAATCTATTAACTATTAACTATTAATCTAAACTGCTACACTAATGTACTTCAATTTCTCAGTATGCAGGAGTCATGATCAGACTGCTGGCTTAACGTCTGAAACGCTGGAACTCCTTTAATGGCCTTAACATGTGGAAAAGGCTTAGAGCGAGGTCAAGACTATACAAGGATGTGGCAATAACTCGCAACCGAGTTCCTGTAATATGCAAGGGGTGTTGGTGAGTGATTGTGTGTACAGTTCCCACAGATAGATGCGCCTCTTCCGCAAGCTGGCAACAAGTTATCCGTCAATATTCAAGGATCAGGCCTTCCCAATCCCTCAATGCTCACAGGAACAAAGGCAGTAGGGTACAGTTTTACAGCTTCATTCAGAAAACAATTTCATCACAAGCCCCAGTTTGACTTGAACTATAATTGTATTATAATATGACTCAAAAATATCAATATAGGGCCTCCGAGTGGCACAGTGGTAAAGCGCTCGCCCTATCATCCGGAGATCGCTGGTTCGAACCCCGGGTGATGC
>JAQMYL010000012.1:21941962-21960604 GCA_030014365.1 Clarias pachynema
CTTCCGGAACGAATTATGCTCATAATCCGAGGTTCCACTGTACTTTAAAACAGTGAAATGAGTCAGGAACACACTGGTGAACACTGTGAGATTTAGTTTGACCGATATAGATTACTGTTCATATTGTGGTGACTGGTTCGTGTGTGAAAATAAATTCTCATGCTCCCAGAAACACTCTTTCACAATTTGAGTCCTGGTCATTTAGTAGATTCAGGTCATCAGCTGACTTTTTTTTTTTTTTATTGCCACATGACTTGGCTGAGTGTAGACTTGACCAACGGAAGCAACCACAGGTCATGACACTGCCTCCAGGGACTTGTACAGTGAACTCTCTGCATAATGGGGGCATCACATCATGCACTTCTCTTCTTACCTTGACACACCTATTGCTCTGGAACAGGTGGACTTATCAGACCACATGACCTTTTTCCATTGCTATTCAATCGATATTTAGTATGAAACCTGAGAGTTGTTTAAACATTGTGCATGTGGAAAAGCTCATACTTTCACTATTAAACATAGCTATGATTTCTACTGCTGATTTTTTTATGATGCAACCTAATGTTTAAGCGAGCTCCAGCCATGATTTTTTTCTGACCCCATTTCTTCCAGGAGGTTGACAGTTCAGCACCATCCACCATCCATGTTTTAATATTTTTTGGAGGGATGGTTACCCAATTTCAGTCATTTTAAATATTCTTATTTTAAACAGGCCAATGATCTGACCCATCTGAAATGGCAACTTGGTTTGCCAGGCTGTGTACATCAATACGATTTTTATAATGCTAATGATGATACATTTTTGGTACCAAACACTATGTTTAAACACAAGTTGCCCATACATTTAGTGCAGTTGATACTAAGAAGGTTCAAAGCCAAGAATGATTCATGATCAGTTTAAAGGGACAGGAGAAATGAGCTGTAAAAAAAATCACCTGCAGAAGAAAAAGCTCCGAAATGGTGGGAAATTGTGAAAGCCATGTAAAAAAAATAATAATAAAAATAATAATAATAATTCAAGTTGGCCCTAAGATCTTTTGTCAAACTGTTCAACATCTCAGAAAAGGGAAGCAAGACCCTGAACAAACTCTGCTGAGCTTTGAAGTGCTGAGTGTCGACGAGTGAGATTTCTGAGCAACTGAGGGAGCATTTTAAGATCACTCTTTAGCCAGTGAACATGCCTTCCATCAGGGAGCCAACTTCTGTGGCTATAGTGGATAGAAAGCTTCATGGTGACTGCAGAGAGAAAGTAGGTTCAGCCAGAGATGTTGGATGCACTGGAAAAGGTAGGAGTGGTGTACAGTAGTTAACATGACACTTGAGTGTGGCTGGAGATCATAGGTAGCACCATTGGACAGACAAACTGGAATGGTGACCCCTATTTTTGGCAAAGAGAACCTGAAGTTGTATTCCTAAAATAAGGAAATCACCTGAGAATTGCAAGAAAGGTATTGCAGGAGTACACAGTATCTGGGTCACTACTTTGTGGTCTCTGTTTGAGTGCAGTAAGCGTTGTATCCACATTATTGGAGTTAAGTTGCAACCCGAAATGTGACTCCGTCAAGGGTCTGTCTTGTCTACATGACTCCTTTATAAAGACAGACCTTACCCCTAGTGGAAAAGTATTTTAGGGATCTTAGTCATGTGTGACAGAAAAAAAAAAGACCTCGAGCTTGCCAGTCGGATCAGGTCAGTGGCAGCAGTGTTACCGTTGCTGTGCCGGTCTGTGGTAGTGAAAGCTTTCTGTTTAGCAATCAGTCTACATCCTTCGCCTCATTTATGGTCACTGCGGGTAAATAAGGTTCATAGTATCAAACAAATCAACATCAAAGAAATGATTATATTCATGCTATACTTTTGTGTGCTAAGAATCACATTTAAATGAGCATTTCTTTTGGATGCTGCATGTTCACAATGTCCATTTAACAGCATTAGAAGCATTTGTTTACAACAATGGTTGGACTTAGAAATCCATGTGTCATGGCTTTATGCACACACACACACACACACACACACACACACACACAAGCAATGCGTAGCTTTGCAGCTGGACTAAGACACACAGTGGGGATTTTATCTGCACACTGATGGTTTCCTAGCAACACCCCTCAAAAGGAGCAGTTGTATTTGCTAGGCCTCTTTTAATGACAATGAATTACTTTATACAAATTTGCATCAGACAGCCTACTGTTATAGGACACTACGATCCACAGGGAGCTACGGTCATGCAAACAACGGTTTTACTAAAGCAAACAATACACCAGCATGAAATAATGAAACCGTTAAATACACATACATGGCTACCTTACATGCTTATAACCTTGCATGCTTATAACTTAGAACCTGTGAAAAAAAAATTTCATTATAAATCAAATGTCTCTGGGGCATCATATGTCTCTGTTATCTGGGGCATCGTATGTGGTCATGTGTTTTCTTCACTAAAGAATGACAGATGTAATTTGCTTGAACAGCTGTATTCCTAGAAATAAAGCAGCTATCTGTGTAAGCATGTCACAGTGAGTAGTTGTGGACAACTGGACCTATCTCTGAGCCATAGAAGCAAAGAAAACTAGGATTTTTTCACATTTTTCATGAACAGACTCAGTAACTCTTATCAATTGCAGGTTTATCGCCAGTTCTCCTCAACAGTAGATTATTTTATATTACATCGGAGAGAAAAGACTGCTTCACTATCACTATATCCAATATGCACCAGATACCTGTACACGTAAAATACGAGGAAGTTAGTAATGATGGTCTCTCAATCTGATATCTCCAGATAAAATTTTATTTAATCGCACACACATACACACGCTCGTCCACAAACTATGGGCAATTGCATGTCTTTGGACTGTGGGAATACATGGAGGAAACCCACCAGGCACATGCAAACTTCATGCACACATACCCAAAGTGGAAAGCGAACCCGCATCCTGGAGAATGCCAGGCAACAGTGCTAACCGCTAAGCCACCGTGCCACCTAGTAAAGCACGTTTTCATTCCTGTAAACGTATTTAAGTAGGAGTAAAGTATTACATTTCAATAATAGTCAGCATCTCAAAATGCTGATAGTAATGCCGTACAGTTGCATGAGTGTTTTCCAGCCCTGTGTTTTATTAATTAAGCACTGATCAGTAGAACAACAAGCAGTAATGGTCAGTACAGACACAAACATTATTTCCCAGATTATCTATTTAGAGGAGCCTCCATTCTGTTGAGGAGGATGTGCTGGATGTTCTGCTGTGCTGTATATTTATCTAAATGAATGGATTTTCATGGTGTTGGGGAAGGCTAGCATCCCAACAGAGCTACTAAATGATTCCATTACAGAGGAGTGCCTGGACCTCTTATATCCGAATCTATTAGAGCGAAGACAGCCCAGAGGGAACACAGCACCTGCGATACAAAAATGCTAGCTCAATACTACAGCACTCAAGAAGGCTTCAGAAACAGAAACCGAAGGCAAAACCAACCAAGCATTGGCAATCACTACGAAACCTTGAGCTTTTTGCAGAATTGCGGGATTAAGATAGAAGCGCTGTTTATAATTTGAGAGCTTGTTGACATTTTGACGCACTTTACAGAAAAGCCGAAACAAACCATGGTCTTTTTTTTAATAGTAAAAGCACACTCTGACTAGTCTTGGTTCATCAGAATGGCAAATTTATCTGTTAAATTTGTCTTAAAAACCACAAACAGTACTGCAAGTACCCCTGCGTACACAATGATATAAGGTAAATATAATGCATAAGTAACTCCCTATGCAAAGCATTTAAGTGTAGCATTTCATTTTATTTTCACTAAATACACTTTTATGTCAGGTTTATTTTCACGATGTCAGTACATCTTACAATTTCAGCACTGACTCAGTTCTTCTTGTGCTACGACCACAAAATAAACCAATTTCTGTTTAACCAACAATGCTGTTTGAACTGCAAGATATGCAGGTTGTAATAACTGCAGTATTCCTAAGAAATTGCTGGGAGCTGGTCAAAAATCTGAGGTGCTCAGGAGCTCAATATTCAATTCCACAGCTCGCAGCCAAGGTCTTGGAGAAACCCATAAATCCGCCAACACAATGACCGCCAGCACTGTCCATAAACAAGACACACTTTACGTGACAGCATTGGCCATCACCACATCACTATCAGTACAGCCACAAATAAAGGCGTGCATTCATCAGGAAGTGTCCATCCAGACAGGAGAGCTAAACATGATTTTCAATGAGAATTGACAGTGCTGCATGTCATGCTGACATTCAGTATTCATACAGCACGGCTGTGCCATAGTAATTTAGATGCATTTAAGTGTATATAGTAGCTGGATAAGAAACTGTGATGATGTGTGTTGATGTTGAGGATGATGGGAGCCTTCTCTTTCACCTGAAGTATTATGTTTGTACAGTGGACAGTGACCTACATTTCATAATTGTGTATCTGTACACCATCACAATGGATTTGAAATAGGGCAATCAAGACTTTAGGGGCTTATTGGCATTTTTTTTCAAAGTATCTCCATTTTCACGGGCTTAAAAGTAATTTGCCAACAGACTGATAAGCAATTTCATGAACAGTTGTGGCCATTTCCCTCATTATTTCATGACAAATTAAGGAGATAAAAGGTCTGGAGTTAATTACAAGTGTTAAATATGCATTTGGTAGATAATGTGAACGCTCAATGTGCAGTCCAAAGGGATGCTGATGCAAGTAATCAGCCATCATTAGGCTGGGGAAAAAAACCCAAATTAAACCCACTGGAGAGATAGCAGAACCAACAATTTAGTACATTCTTAAAAAAGAAGACATGCAATAAAGTGCACAAAAAACACAACTTAAGTGAATGATCATAAAAAATTACTTCCTTGGTGAAGAAAAACTTCTAGCCAAGTCAAGAACACTCTGAAGGAGGTGGGTGAATCATTTTCAAATTATACAATCAAGAGACTCCTTTGTGAATGTTAATTATAAAAATCTAAACTGCAATATGGACCTGTGCAATTATTGGTCTATTTTATTAAAAAAGGTTTTTCAGTAATTTAAGTATTTGTGTCTTTTAATAACTTTGAGGTAATAAATAAATATTGGTAAACCTACTCTCAATTAGATAATTTGTGCCATTATTTGGTGCTAGCCTTGATAAATATGTATAAATGTTAAATGGTACATTTAATAATTACATGCAATTGCAGTTTAAATCACATCAGATGAAGGGACAAAATAATTATAATGTGATTTTTTTATTTTTTTTTATTTTTTTTATTGTGCAACCCTTCTACATATGGTTTATCTCAGGATGCAAACCACTGGTAACTTTCAAGAACGCTAAGGCCAGATTAGACTCATTTCTGGAGTAAGATTCTTCGGACAACCCAACTAAGCAACCTTAGCATCCTTATGTTTAAAATTACTGTATATTAGCTGATCTAAATACTTTTGAGTCAGTAAAAATCGAGAAACTCTACAAACAAACAGACCCCGTGACTCTTCACTTTAATGCAACCATAAAAAGAGGCGTTACTATGTATCAGTAGAATACTACATAAAACTGGTAATCCAAAATTATTGATTTCAGCGGCCCACCTAGTCAGAAATAAGTTCTTTTTTCGTGGATCTTTTCCATTGAGTACACTCTCATCGGGTAATCTTAGCACTGATGCATGAAAGGTGGCAATACTTTGAGCCATGATTAAGTTATCATCTTTCTGGCCTCTAATAAGAGTGTGTGCAATAAGTACAAGTTCCTTTTTTCTATTACTCCATCAGGGAATGCTCCAATGATATCAAACATTGGGTTTAATGGTAATTCAATGTTCAAGTAAATATTTCTTTCTGAATTATCACTCCCGGTATGGTTTCAGTCTCGGATAGCCGCAGAAAATGTGTATGATCAGTTTGCAATTTCTTCAGCATAAATTAGTTTTACTATTATAACATTTAGATATAATAAAAGGAGTATTAAAATCTAATTTTTTATTTATAGTTAAATTCTTTCCAAAGTGTAATATTGGTTATTTAAAACCCACCTTCACACACATTTTCCCATGTCCATCCTTAATTCCTATTTTACTTTTACATCAAGAGCAATCCCTGATAAGAATGAATGTACAGTATACACTGATATATTGGTGTAAGTACTCCTCTTCTCTTCTATAACCTTTATAAAAAATGTGGGGAGTGGGTTGTTTCTGAAGCATATTCCATTTCTAATGCGACATTAAATAACTGCTTAGTTGTGAATATCTGTAGAAATCCTTATATGTAAGACCAACGTTATCTTGCGATTGTTTAAATGATCTTAAAGTTTCCACCTCATACAATTGGTTTATTATTAAGTCCTTTTTCTGCCCAACCCTTAAGCACATTCACATCTTCATCTTGTAAGCAGAAACTGAAAAGTAACAAAAAAAGCTGCGACACTGTGCAGATCTAATCACCTTAGCTATATTTCCTAGCAGAATGTAAAATAGTCTCGTACAAAAGCTGTCTCTGAGCTGTAAAGATAAGTGTATGTAGAGGGTGGGGGGGAAGGGGATAAATGGTAAATTTTAAAGGGCAAAAGCCCTTCCCCCGTATATATTTATATCTAAGTCATGAACCCCTCTGGCTATCAGCATAGAAGATCTATTTTAATACCTTTTCCATCAATTTAATACCATTTCGACCAAATCTACAGAGAACTCCAGCTGTCTGACTAACCTGTAGGTGACAAAGTGATCATTTGTTACTGTATATTGTACATTATATTACTGCGCATTCATTCATTAAAAAAAAAAACTTTGTCCTGGTTGGGGTCACAGTATCTTTAGAGTAAATTGTAATTTGGCAGCACGGTGGCTTAGTGGATATCACTGTCACCGTGCACCTCCAGGTCCTGGGAATCAGAATAAAACTGATGGCCAATCCATCCATAACACTAATAGAATTTGACCCTCTTATCCCCATAGAATTTGACAATGTGATCAATGCTTCATCATTTTCAGTATAATTCACAGTTCCTTCATATAATGCACGTCTACTTACAGTGATTATATGTAGTGTAGCGGTTCATTCATATATAATATTGTGTGGAATTATATGTGAATCGATACATGATTTAATCATTAAGCTCAATCCACGTTCTTGTACGTGTCCTTCTTTACTTATCCACAGCTGATGCTTCTGTCCTTGTTAAGTTTCATAGTTTTTCTCTTATTTTAGACTTGGGTGTAATTCTTGTGGTGTCCATTGCACATAAATATCAGTATAAAAGCTGCCTGTTTAGACTACAGAATGCCCAGGCTATCATCTTTTTCATTATGGTCTACTGTAGCACCTGGTCTCCTGATAACTGGGTCATTTCACATCTGATGAAACTGCAGTATTTTGTTTGTCAACCAGAAAAAAATAAAACAATATCTACTGTATATTTCTGGATTAGGGAATGAATCCAGCATCATGCCAACAACAAATATGTTCTTGTATGACCGAAAAATGCCCAATTTTTTATTATACAGTAGCCTAGCCTTTTCCTTCCCAGCACTCATACCGTACAGGTACAGAGGACAAGTGAAGCTGAGCATGCTACCAACTGTCCTAAATCCTTCAGCTCCATTGTGTCTCACACAAACGCACAGTGCAGGATGGAAATACAACCCAGGCTAAGAAGAGAAGAGATTCTGTCCTTGGAGAGAAAGACCAGATTCACTAATACTTGTATCAGTCTTCTATATACAGTAAGCATATATTTCTAAGCTTTCTTAGAAAGAAAGGGAGTTTCTACTCTCCTATGGGAAAATTGAATATTGTTTCTTATTACGTGTTATTAGATATATGATTAAAACATTTAAGTTCTATTCGCTTTAAAGCCATCTCTGTAAGTGCCTTTGTTTACTCGTGATGCACACAAGTCTGTTCCTTGGGTCACAAAGTTTTGTCCATGCATGCACAAATCAGTGTAAAAGCCTACTGTTTCGAGATTCGAGATTTTTTTTTTTGTCATTCCACTTCTGATAAAACTCCCGAACTACAGCTCACGTCCAGTCTTTTCTCTTTCACAACATGTTTCAGTAGTAATCACCAGGCCTTGAGAGATTGTATCTAAAGTGTTGGTGCAGCTTTAGTAATCAGTCTGATAAGTTGTACAACTTGTCTGTCACTGATGTAATGCACTATTCCTACATTTACAGTTGTCTGCTTCTCACTGAACTTTACTATTATTGCAACTCACCATTTCACTTTTACAGTATAGTTCGATTTGTCCTAAATGTCATGGCAGGATAGTTTTGCTTCAGCCCAAATGTAGCTTCTGTGTTTTTCTTTCATTTTCAGACTTAGAAAAAAGAGAGAGTGAGAGAGAGAGCAAGAGAGAGAGAGAGAGAGAGAGCCCAATGCCCCGAGATAAATGTTACCAGAGATTGATTAGGAGTAATGTGTTATCATGTTCTGTTCATTGACACAACACTGGTTTGTCTTAGTGCTCATTACAATATCCAGCATCTTAATGAAGCAATTCAGGTGCCCTGAAGAATAAAATATATTTAATGAAAGGGATTCCTAGCAAGTACTGTATACAATGTGTATCTTTTAACATAGTTATTAAATAATAACAAAAATCATGAATAGAGATCACAAACACTTTTCTAAGTTGCATCAACAGTAAAAACCATAGCTATGTTTAATAGTGAAAGCAAGAGCATTTCCATACACACACACACACACACACACACACACACACACACAATGTGATGAGAACTCACAGGATTGGGATTAAACAACTGTGTGGTCATAAGAAAACAACTTGTTCCTGGTACTAATCAGAAAAAAGACTTCAGTTTGCTGAGCATAAATACTAGACTTTGGAGTAATGGAAAAAGGTCATGTGATCTGTTGAGGCCAGATTGACTCTATTCCAGAGCGATGTGTACATCAGGGTAAGAAGAGAAGTGCATAAACGATGCCCCCATCATGCATAGTGGTTACTGTACAAGCCTCTGGAGGCAGTGTAATGAGCTGGGTTTGCTTCAGTTGGCCAGGTCTAGTCTCAGCAATGCGAGGTGGCAATAAAATGAAGTCAGCTGGGGACCTGAATGTACTGAATGTTAGTTATCACATCTATGATTTTCCTTGTTGGCATGGGCATATTCCAGGACTCAAACTGTGAAAGAGTTGTTCTGGGAGCATGAGGAATCATTTTCACACATGACCTCCTCACCACATTGTGTGCTGTAATCAAAACTAAAATTGACTGAATTAAATATTTCAATCTGGCCAGTGTACGCTGTACAGGATATGATATGGTGTTTAGATTTCATGCAATGGATCGTGGGCACCAACTCTCGCCAGAAAAGGCCCATTAAATCTCGAAAATGTTGGGAGAGAAACATGATAGTGTACTGTGACTAAGCAAAATTCTTCAGCTTCTTAGTTAAGCTGCAAATAAGGGATACAGAGAAGCACTCCCTGCCACACACTGTTATTAGGACTAGTTCGATCGAACATTTCCTGTAAAAAGCACTGCAAGAGGATGTTCACTTAGAATGACATACAACGTGAACAGGAACATCAACCTGTTTTTATGAACTATTGACTTACTTAAGCATTAAAGCTCCATCATTCAACATTGGTCAATACTGTTTACTTTAAAATGGTAAAAGCTTTCTCTTTAAATGAAATAAATTGAACATAATTGCACTAATTCTCTCTGCTCATTAGATTTTTGGCTTTTAAGAAACATTCATTATTCCGCTGACCAGACACCCAAAGAACAAAGGACAAAATAAGACAACTGCATTTGCATAAATGCTGCTTTCCATTAAGACTGATGAGTTTTTTTTTTTTTTATGTTTGTGTGTGTGTGTGTGTGTGTGTGCGCGTGCAGGGGAGGGGGGGCGTTGTTGGGAAAACAAAGCTAAAAGAATCTTCAAGACAAGAAAAGCGTGAGATTTTAACTTGGTCTTGCCTCACAAGGCTCTTCTGTTTATTTAGAGCAAAAAACAACCCTGAAACAAACAAAAGTCTGAGGCAAGACAAGAGTGTACTGTATAAGCAGATTTGAAAGCCCTGAAATCAACAGTTTGGAAAATCTCATGACTTTGAGTAAACATATTCCAGAAATAACTACAGATCATCACACGCGAAAGGAAATTCATAATGGCTGAAACACGCCATTATCTCAAGCAGAATATTGGATTTTTGAGGGAAAACATGTGTTGTTCAGTTCAGTGAAACAAAAGGCTAATCCGGTAATGCTATAAACAGCAGGATTAAAAAAAAATAATGTTTCAACATCACACTCGCTAACACGGCTGATGTCTAATGCAAACTCCCATTTGAGGCTATATCTGCTTTACCCATGCATGAATAGCCATTCGAAGGAGGTCACAGTGAGGTGCTGAATAGTAATGCTCTGCGTTCTGACATCTATTGTTCCAATTCACTGTTCTGATGCACTACATACAGTAACACACATTGTGACCTACTGCAAAGCCTTTCTGATTTAGGATTGTTCTTGTTTACTCAGTGTGTTGTATGCGTCCATGTTTGCACTTCCAGAATGCTCTAATTTGGTAAATGCATTTGTCCTCCTTTTAGTTCTTCCTCACATTCTTTCATCACTTCCTTAGAAGTAGGATTTAAATATGAAAACCAGAAGCAAGAACAAAGTAGGTGCAAATGTAGAAGCACAAAGTATCCAGATTTGTCACTGGATGGGATGGAGCACCATCAAGAAATTATAGGTCATCCTTGTGTGGTTCACTTACAGTATGGTTGGAAAAGTTCGGTTATTAGTTAAAAAGTTATAAGTTCGATAAACCTTATCCAGGTAACAGTCTTCAGTTTTCCTGTGACATGAAACAGCAGAAATAAGCAAATATCCAGAAAGACGTGACTGCATCAGTGTGCTTTTTTCTGTTTGTCCAAGATGGGAGTTGAGCTAAACGAACACTTTGTAAAGCAAAATGATGTGTGGATGCAAAATGAACCAAAATAAGCCATTGAACTGAACATGCTGTTTTAGCCTTGTAGTTGTATTCATGACTGGTGTGATTGCTGCTTTAGCTAATTGCAAATGGAAATAATGTTAAAGTGATTAGGTGCAGGGACTTTTGTTAGCTTAGCTCACCCAGTCAGCATCTTTAGCTGCTCACACTTAACCTGTGTGAGGTGCTAAGTCACACCTCAGCATGCAGTCAGTGCAGTCATACAGAGAGACAGAAAGAGAGAGAGAGAGAGAGTTCAATGCCCTAAGATAAAATTTGAGAATGTGAGACATGAAACGGGTTTTGTTTCAATTAGTTTTTCACATTAGGTCCCCAAGATTGTTTGGAAGAGCACTTAACCCCAAAGTCTTGTTCTTTTTGATAACTGAGAACACAATCGTTCAAAGATTGGTAACCCAAAAGGATCGAATTAGATATGAAAAAAATTTTTTTACCTGAAAACGCAAGTGGCCATGACATCATGAATAAAATCTAAATCCTTCAAAATCTTTGTTTTCGTGTAGCATGTGCCAATCTCATCCTTTGACCTACACAGCCATAGCTGATAAAGTAGGAAGGCATGCAGAAGCTTTTTTTTTAAATTATCAATAATATTAGGAATATCACGAAGACTGACTGCCTGGTTCTCTTATTATTTTGTCTGTAATGGCGGATGCAAACCAACTAGGTGCCACCTGCGGTATGGGAGGGTGAAAATACGCAAGCGTACCCGAGTACAGAGAAAAATAATAATGTGAACGCAGCGGGGTAGTGGGGAGAGCGGATTTAATCATTCCTGGGCACGGTACAAAACAGTCATGCCCAGTCGTGTGAAAGTGCCATTAGTTTGCTAAAAGCCAACAACATGTCAGTGCTACAAAATAAAAACATTAAAATCTTAAAATAAACTTTCAGGCAAATGAATACAACATCTACTCCAAATGAAATAACAAAGACTAAAATTGAGCATATATATTGTAATTTTTGAAGTATAGATTTTTTTATACTTCAGAAATCTACCAGGCTTAAACCCAACTCCTCCTCCGACTGCATCACAGCCTATTGAGCTACTGATAGTTGTTTCCTCCCAGACTCCAAACCCAACATACAGTACATGATTAATACAGTGCAGAAAAACCACACATTTCTGCTGATCGCAGCCACAGAGTATTGATCCTGACATTACAGGAGTAAGGATATCTCGCTTATATCGGTGAATTCATCTCACACTCAACTTGAGTCACTCCGGCTCTGCAGCAAGGTCTGAATTTAGCCTACTTTCACTGCAACAGCATACACAGAGGTCCACATGGTTGTAGCTCATATAGAAGTAAAAAAAAAAAAAAAAAAAAAGCCTGAATGTCAACAATACCTGCTCATCAGTTTTGGGCCATCAATTCTATGTTGATGTATAAATCATTACAAGGAGCTTAAAATGAAGATTTGTATTTGAAATCATCTCCTTTGACCCTGATGGATAATAGGTAAAAAGATGAAATCAGGGCTGACAGGTCAGTGTGTAGACAGTGAATAAGAGACTGGTCATCACAATAGGCTTTGTTCAACCAATTTGCAAATAACATCTACCGACCTTTAGTTATGGTTTTGTGTTTGCTCAGGTTTGATTTGTCATATTCTGCATTTGCTACAATCTATAGAAACACAGCCAGAAATAACGGTTATACTGACAGTGATAATATATGGTTAGCTATGATCTATCACATAGAAATTATGAAAGAGGTGGTGGTCCCGACAATGTTGCGTCAGTGCATTATGATTCATACAGTACAGCCAGTGTGTGTGAAAACAGGCACACCATGGATATCAAAATATCAAGATGCACTGAAATGTGTGTGCGTGGGTGTTTTGGTTGTGCGCCTCTCAATATAGTTCTTCTACAATCATTCATTTGGTAAATGACGATCCTTTGCCCCCGTTTCCACCCCCATGTACTGTGGGAAGCCTAATGTCCTTATTGCTGCATTGCTGCCACTCATACCTCATACCGCCCATGACCATGTGTGAAAGGGAAGAAGAAAATGTGGGGGGGGGGGATCAAGGATAAAGAAATAAGACAATGACCTCAATATGTTTATTCAATACATGGAAAGTTTCCTCTTGTTACATCAGATCTAAACCTTACCTGCATAACCACCACATTCCATAGAAATCTCCCTGCTCTTGTCCTATTTCCCATATTCTTTCAATGAGGCTTTAGGCTGCTTGTTAGCGTTGGCTGCTGCCTGCTCCAATGACTTTGAGTTATAACTGCCTCTAATAAAGAAGCTTTAGATGTAGGTCACTACTTGAATCAGACTGACAAATGTGTGTCAATGTCTGCAGAGTGCTTTAATAAAGCGGGAAACCTCTGAGAGTGAAGTGATTCCTTTTATTGCTCTATATCTGGCTTATACAGGTACATTGAGCTACGGTCTATATACTGTACACTTACTGAACACTTTAATAGGAATACCTGCACACGTGCAATTTTCTAATCAACTAATCATGTGGCAGCACTGCAGTGCATATAATCATGAAGATATGGGCCAGAATGGGCAGGTCATATTCATATCAACAATCAGTATAAGGAAAATATGTCATTTTTAACCATGGCACGATTACTGGTGTGGAATGGGTTGATTTGAGTATTTGTATAATTACTGCAACAGTCTTTAGAGTTTACTCAGAATGATTCAATAAAGACTAAACATCCAGTAAGCAGCAGGTCTGCAAACAGCAATGACTTGTTCCTGAAAGAGGTCAATGGAGAATGGCCAGACAGGATCAACCTGACAGAAAAGCTGCGGCAGCTCTGTTTGTATAACCACTGTGTTCTCGTGCCTCCAGGGTCGAAGGTTTGATTCCCGCCTCAGGTATGTGTGCATGTTCTTCCTATACTTAGTCAAATACTTGCAGATTAGATTAATTGACATTCCCAAATTGCTCTGTAGTGTGTGTGCATGTGTGTGTGTGCCCTGCAATTGCCACTCTGTGCAGGGTGTACCCCGTCTTGTGCCCACACTCCTAGAAAAGGTTCCAGGCCTATAACAGGATAAGCAGTATAGAAGATGAATAAATGAATTAATGAAGAAAAGCATCTCAGAATGCACAATACATCAAACAGTTAGGTGGCTGGGCTACAACAGCAGAAGACCATGCCAGATCCTCTTTCTCCCAGCCAAGAGCAGAAAGCTGTGGCTTTGGCGTTAGTGCACCAAAACTGGGCACTTAAAACTGGGGAAAAAATGAACGAGGCATGAATCCAAGGATCCAAACTTGTGTCAACAGTGCAGGACAGTGGAGGTGGATATAATGAGGTGGAGAGTGTTTTCTTGGCACGCTGTGGGCTCATTAATACTAATCAATAACCGCTTTAATGCCACAGACTATCTGAGTAGTGTTGCAGACCATGAACATTCCTTCACGGATACAATTTACCATCTCCTAATGGCTATTCCAGCATGAGAGTGCATTGAATTGTATAAAAAAAAACAATCAAACTAAATAAAAGCAAGCTGGAGATAAATAGAAAAAACATAAGGCTAAAGCAAGATCATGTTAATGCACAACTAGTCTATACTACATCATATACTGTATCTGTATAGTCATCACGGGTATATTTTTCCCTGGCAGAATATTATCATAGAAAACATGTTTGAGGAAACACTGACAGCCTACTGGCACTCACAGGGACAAGGTCTAGGTGCAGCCAGGACTCTCCAGGAGTATGTGAGTGTAAATCCATTATCAAAGTTAACTGTCAAGACCTGTGCAGCTGTTACCATGGCAACTTTGCGAGAGGGCTGTGGGTTTCTTCCACAGTCTATTGTGTGGTGGCAGTTGAGACGGAAATTTTAAAATGTCCCAAAGGAACTCTTTGTTCAATTAGTATGTAGTAGAGATGTGCATTCAGTAGTAGGTTAAGATGTTCAGGACACCCCAGGCTGCATGTTAAGTATGCTTCCCAATACAACCATGTCCAAACCCTCTTTCACCCTGCTCTTTGTTTAAGGACAACAACCTGTACATCAGATGCTATTCTGGAGTTTTTTTATTAGCCAATTAGCCTATAATCTGCATGTCTTTAGACTGTGGGAGGAAACCGGAGGACACCTACCAAGCACAGGGAGAACATGCAAACTCCATGTACACAGCCCCGGGTATTGACCCTGGCTGGGAATCAAACCTGGACCCTGGAGGTGCAAGGCAACAGTGCTAGCCACTACACCAACGTGCCGCCACATCTGTACATTTGTTTTATTAATAAAAATCAAGGCGTTGTATCATTATATCTGCTGACCAGTAGTAACTACACTAATTAAAGAAAAAGTCAAATGAACCCTACCTCAATACCTAACTGAGTCTCCGAGTGGTGCAGTGGTATAGTCTATCATCTGGAACTATCATCCGGAGATCGCGAGTTCGATTCCGGGGTGATGCTGTAAACTTTCGCAGCTGAAGGTCTAGAGAGAGCTGATTGTCCGAGCAGTACTTAGCGCTCCCACATTAGTCATGGCTCTACAGCCAATCAGGGGCGTTTGTGAGCAAGCGGAAGGAGCGGATTGTGCTGTCCCCGGAGTGTGTTACGCCGCCTCCAACGGTGCGTGAGCGAGCAGTTCGAAAAGATGCTGGCGGAATCTTGGTTCGGAGGAAACACGTGATAGTCTTCGGCCCTCCCGACTGAGTGGTAGTAGTAGCCTTAATGTGAGAGTCCCCTAGTGACGGGGACGAATTGGACACGACTAAATTAGGGAGAAAATCAAAAAAGAAAAAAAGATCCACAGAAGGGAGAGAGAGCTGTTCTTACAGAGTTTACAGATCAGAAATGGAATCAAAATTTCCTCTGCGGGAGTTTAGCACATCACCTAACGTTACCACCACATACAAAAATAATATGTTTATTCCAACCAGAGAGAAGCAGTAGGTCACTTGTTTACATGGCTAATATTTACCTACTAAATGGATCATCAGAAGTTTGGATTCTTATTTCATGATGCATTTTTATTCAGATTGGGCTTTTATTAAAATTATTTTTGGAATATTAGGGTCCAGGTAAATACACCTAGTGTCTAGTATTGTGTTTAACTTTGTAAATGTATAAATAGCAGCAATAATTACTACCGGTCTTAAGGCTTACAGTAGATCTTAGATTATACTGTAGCTGTTTCTGTCCATTTGTACAATTAACCTACATATGATCCTGGCTTCGAAATATTAGTGCAATTTACTTCAATCAGTCCTTGTACAACGACATTTATCACTTGTAGTATGCAAAATTTATAACCTTGAACAGTCTATCAAGGGAAATAATCTCTCCACTGACCTGTACTGGTTTGCAATCAAAGATGGCCTCATTCATTTAGGCAGACACACGGACGAATCACAATGACTCACACAGAGGTTAATGCTCAATCTTCTGTTACCCTGTATCTAATTATCTATTTATTTCCAAACATTCAGTTGTGCCTGTTAGACCAAGCTGGAAGACACACCACATATTAATCATTGCTCAGTCTGCCCATAATTTCAGCCATCTAGAAGTGTAAAAAAAAATTAGGTCAAGTAAAATAGACGATTAAAAAAAGATGATTATATGAGCAATGGCCGATTGATTTCAGTAGATTTACGATAATAAATTAATTTAAAAGTTTAAGAAATAATTTTTTTTCTATCTGGTAATGTGTGCTTACTTTCAGTGTATTTTGTATCATACACAAATTTGCCTGTTTAAATGCCTTTAGAGCAGGAGAAAAAAATCTTTCTCTGTCGTATCTTACATTCCTTTGCACATGCCTGCCAAACAGATAAAGCAGTGTTCACTCACAAAATGTAAATAGGGATTTAACTTGAAGAAAATGTACTGTAACAATGTTTATCAGCCCTACTAAATGATACAAGTATTCAATAAGTATCTCCGGCGTTGTTTAATACAAAGCACCTGCACACTGTGTATATATTTTTATTTCACTTGTGTGGATGACTAGCAGCTAGAGCCAACTTGTAACCAGCTTCTTGTTTGTTTGTTTTTTGGCTTGCTTGCTTTAACAACTTTCCATGTACATAGCACATTATACTTATGTCTGGTCCCCTCCACAGCCTCAGGCAATACTATCATCAATCGCTGCTACTTAGGGGGTGCAATGGCATGATGGCTTATTGCACACACTCTCACAAGCCTAGTGTAAAACTCTTTATGTTCTTACTGGCCTCAGTGCTGAAACCTGCTGGAGAATTTAAACAGCAAACAAATTCCCTGTGTTAAATACCACATGCAGTGTTTGTATGTGTCAAATTGTATACATAGTGGAATACGTAATTTGCATAATAGCAGGAAAAGTTTTAGAATACCCATTATAGTTAAAATTATGGACAGCTCTACAAAATGTCCCAGAGTCACCATTAGATAACAGTTATTACTTAATTATGCAATTCTGTGCTAAAATAGACCACACGTGAAAATCAGGCAACTGTTAACCAATTGTTATCTTATTAGTTATCAACAAGGCCAGATATGACTAAATGGCGGATCACGGTCTGATTACGGACCGGGTGACAGTAATCTAGCACTTTTTCCCTTGAGATGGGCACGGCTTTAAAAAAAAAAAAAAGAATGTAGACAATGGAAACCAAAACTTTGAAAAAGATGAATGGACGGATCAATATACGTTTATTCTTCCTGCGGGAAGCTTGAAACCAGTTTGTCTCATACGTTCTGAAACCGTGGCGATAATAAAAAGCAAAAATGTGAAGCGCCACTATAAGACAAAACCAGAATTCTATCACATTCATTTACAGTCCAGAAGCGTGCAAACTACAGTAGTACACACTAAAGATTGATTAAAGATTGTTGTTTGTATTCCATACAAATTTAAGGAAATCAAAGTTCAAATTGTCCACATGTTTAATGTAGTTCCTGAAAATTTACAATAAATATTATTGAAATCCTAAAAAAAAATTTTATTTCTTATTTTTTATAGAATTACAATGACTGCATAAATAGAGATTCCCTTTAATTTAACAAACGTTAAATAAAATTTTCTCGATTAGAAACAGCACTGCATTCAGTGGGTGGGTTGTATGGGGTGTGGCAACCCACCGATGGCCAGGCTCAAACCAGGATCCTCAGATCTAAAACTTAACAACCTAGAGCAGTGGTTCTCAACAGGGGGGGCGCGCCCCCTTGGAAAGATCGGAAGAGGGGCACAAATTGTTTTCAAGAAAAAACAGAGACAATGCATTATTTGGGCATAGAATACACATGGAAAAATGGAAAAACGCTGCTTGATTTGGAAGAAAACGTGCTCAGCTTGGGGTGAGAAATGCGCTCTTCTCTCTCTGCATTTCATATCCTTATTAAATTATTATTATTATTATTATTATTGAATATCCTCAGTTATCTGACGCCACCATAAAATTACTTCTTCCATTCGCCTCAACTTATCTGTGCGGCTTTGAAAACAAAGTACCGAAATCAGCTCCAGGTGGAAGATGACCTGAGGCTCGGCTGTCCAACACTGAACCGCGAATTGCGCTTCTTTGTAAAAATAAGCAAGTGCAGGTGTCCCACTGATTTCTTTAATGGTGTCATGGCTGAGACGCAGACGCACCGACGCACCGACGCACCCTGCGTCCCAATTCGTATAATATCTGCCTACTGAATATTATTTAGGGCGGATAGTATGCGA
>JAQMYL010000012.1:21976262-22019239 GCA_030014365.1 Clarias pachynema
AGGACCGCCGAGTTTGCTGAAAAACAGTAGGTAATTTGCTCTGGAATTTTTACAGAGGTCGTGTGAGAGAAAGACAGTCATGGCAGATTCGGACGGGATTAAAATCACAAAGTACGTCTGTGAAACAGAAATTCCTCTAATGACCCCCTGTAAAACTAGTCCCGTCCGAATCGGGCTTATGCTGATAACACTAGCACTAAAGCATGTAGCAGTAATTATGCAAACTCCTTTCTGCTGGGGTAAAAAAAACGTAATGGAAAGTACTTGCCTGTGATATACTAATCTTAAACTTCACTGAAATTTTGTATTGCAAATTTACATCTGTCATGAATAGACTGATCATTTAAAAGGAAACAGCCAAGTACACATTTAACTCAGCAAGGAACCGAAAACATGATGCATCATAGAATGATCATCACAGTCAAAGTGATGAAGTACAGACCTTTAGAACTAAGGGATCATGTTGACTATTACAATATGGATGACAGCAGTGAGCATTGACTCGCTCCTGGTTACAGTTACTTATTAAAGAAGCACAACAGGTTGCAACTGATGTGACAATTCAGCGCACATGTGTGTGACGTCCAGGCTTAACAACATGCATAAGTGGAAATGCTAACGTCAACAGGATCAGATCTACAGAAAGGAGTCTTTACCCTGCATTCTTCTCTTCTATGAGTTGATCTCAATTATATAATAAAAGCAGAGGTGTAAACCTCTTTCCCAAAAAAAAGTGCTTTCCATGTCTTTGGACAGGGCATAGATCATGATGCAACCTAAAGAGGACAGAGGCTAGCAGTTGTGGTGAAGGGCTTTCACATACTGTTTTACACAGCAGTTTTAGACAGAGGAAATGTAGCATGTAGGCGAACTGATAACACATACACCAGCATACTGTACATGTTAGTGCGCTCTGCTCTTTCAGTAATCTTATACTTTACACTATTTTCTTGACATGCAAAGCATGTATGGTATGGTTGCTAATTAATTAATGAATGACTAACAAACACATTCTGCTATTTTATCTTATCATTGGGCACCCTGATGTACAGTCAGGTCCATGTGTATTTAAAATATGACTAAAGTAAATATGACTTTCACCTTTAATTCAAGGGGTTTAACAAAGAAACTGCATTAACTGTTCAGGAATTACAGCCATTTTACAGTACGAAATCGCTCCATTTTACTAATTTTAGCAATTAGACAGAGTAACCTAATTATAAGGACTATTTTTAATACAGTACTTGGATACAAACCCTTTGTGTCCAAAGACTGCCTGAAGTCTAGAACAAATGGACACCAGCTACTGCTGAGTTTCCTCCCTCACTATGCTTTGCTTTGCCTTCAGTTGCTGCTTGTTTGAGGGCTTTCAGTTTTATCTCCAGTAAGTGAAAAGCATGCTCAAATGGGTTGAGGTCAGGTGGCCAACTCTGCTCTTTATGAACACTGCATTTGTTTGCCTGAAAAAGCTCTTGGGGTACTTTTATGGTATGCTATGGACTATTATCCATCTGTACTTGAAAACCTGTGTGATCAGCACAGGTTTTGCAGCATTTGACTGAATCTGAGCAAAATGTAGAGCTCTATACACTTCAGAATTCATCCTGCTGCTTCTATCCGTAGTCATATTATCAACAAACACCAGTGACCCAGTTCCACTGACAGCTATACATACAGTACATACATATGGTCATGCCATAACTGCCTTAATCATGTTTGACCAAATATACGGTATGCTTTGGAGTAAGTCCAATCTGGACTTTCTGTTCTTGAGTATTACTAGCGATTGTACTGTATCTTCGGGTAACCCGTCCGGTAAAACTTGCTATGTAAGTTTTGTGTAACTGCTTATTATTAAATTGTTCAATTATTTTTGAGCCTGTGAAACATAAATAGACCGTGTTATAAATGCCTTCAATCTCATCTTGTTAGTTTCATTTCAAATTCATTGTGGTGCTGTAAAGAGGCAAAATTATGAAAACTGTGTCATTGTGTAAATACGTATGGATCTGACTGTAATATAATGTAGATGCATGCTTTAATGAATTGGAGTCTGACATCGATTTGATTAACTTTCTCATTAAATGTCATGCTAGCTGTCTGTAATGATGGCAAACAATGTTTCCATTGGCTTAATATGCACAATATAAAGCACAAAGTATTATAAATGAGTAGCAGCAATAGTTCTTGAGCGAAACTGCAACTATGTCATTCACAGCACTATTTAAAAGAAATGTCCATTTTGGGACACATGAAATATGATTATATTAAATGATATGTGCAGTGCTTAGTGATTTTGATGCTAATTCTGCTACGTATTAATTATTATTACTACATATGAGTTAGCAGTGGGAAGCACTGTGGCTTCAAACCTCCAGGATCTGTGTGCGGGGAGTTTACATGTTCTCCTTATGCTTAGTGGGTTTCCTCCTGGTACTTGGGTTTCCTCCCATAGTCTAAAGGCATGCTGCGTAGGCTAATTGGCATTTCCGAATTGCTCATAGTGTGTGAGTGGGTGTGTGCTTGTTCCCTGTGAAGGGGTTGCACCCCATCCAAGACGAACCCCACCTTGTGCCCCAAGTCCCCTGGGATATGCTCCAGGCCTCCCGTAACCCAGTACAGAATAAGCGATATAGAGAATGAGTGAAAGTGACTGAGTTATCAGTGTGCCACACTGATGTCATGGAGATAGATGTTACTAGTGCATTTTAAGAGGAAAATTGAACAGTTATAACAGTCAATCACAAAAGAACAGGCGCTTAAACAACATTTTCCAGTAAAAATCAATATCATAAAACAAACAAGAGATCAAATATTGATAGAGTGGAGACAATAAATGCTGCAATTAAAAGTTCAAAATGCAAGTTTCGCTTAGTCATGGCAGAGACTTGGCTTGACTATTCAGTGAGTTAAAAGATATCGAGTGTGATGGACTTGAGAGCAGTGTTAGCACAAAAGTTGAACCTTTGGAAGCCTTTGAGTGTACAGATCAGAAGAGCCAGATAGCTAGACATAAACACTAAAGCACTGCTGTATCTGTCTCTGTAGGTACCGATGAACTCCCACTGGCAGTACTATCAACAGGTAGTCAGAGGGCACTATGGGTAATTGAAAATATCGGAAACTGTTAACCGAAGTGAAAATAAACCAATATGTCAATGAAGGAAATTTAGGCTCAAATAGTGAACATACAAATTACTTATTAAATAAGTCAAAGTCAATAAGACAAAGATGTCATTGAACATGACAACTGTGTTATGTAATAAATCATGTGGTAATTTATTTTCTCTACAACAAGGAAACCCGAGATAATGTATCAGAAGCCACAAGTTAAACATGGTAATTTGAAGGTTTGTAGCACCAAAAGACCACTGAACAACTTCACTCAACCAGAGCCATGTGTATGTTATTGTCATAGAACTGTTTGCTTACATGGACCAGGACTTTAGGATTAGGCATTTCAGCAAGGATGATATTTTGTCCATATTAAAAGCATCAGGCCACTATTAATAATAATAATAATAATAATAACAATAATAATAATAATAATAGCAATAAACATAATAATAATAATAAAATAATTAATGTGTGTAGATTCATTTACAAAAAAATAAATAATTAAATCAGCAGGCTAAATCATCAGTGATCCATAATGTTTAATTGCATGTCTGCACAGGTGCAAAAGCAAAAGTGTTTCAAACGCGAAATTTAAGTATTTTATTCAAGTGCACGAAGAAACCCAAAGCCATGTGTTGTTACTGTTCATTTTATTGTAATAGAACAGTTTGCTTACATGGACCAGGATGATATGTAGTCCATATTAAAAGCATCAATTAAGTATATTATTATTATTATTATTATTATTATTATTTATAAAGCAATTAGTTTGTGTTCATTCATTTACCAAAATAAATAAATAAATAAATAAATAAATAAATAAATCAGCAGTCTAAATGCTCAGCGGTCCGTCATGTTGGCATTATAACTGCATGTGCAAAAGCAAAAGTGTTTCGAAAGCAAACACGAGATTGCTCACATCAGCGCACGAGCGCGTTACCAGCGATGCCGACGAGCAGCCTCCATATCTGCGTTATAACCTGTTATAACCTAAAGCCTTATACCTCCAAGCGTGAAGCATTAACTGCGTCCAGAACCGCGACTGATCCCTGACACAGCCCACAGAAGCAAAACACGGCTCTAGATTTAAAAAAAAACAGCCTGTATTTGGTCTGCATTGCGGTACATCACCAGCTACATTCACACACACACACACACATGCAGCGTAGCGCTTCTCTGGGGCGCGCACGATGATCTCCGTGTCACTAAACATCCCCGTGCAGAGCGCGTCCTTACCTGAGCCGAGAGCCGACAGACGGCGCGTCCCTGTAACCTTCACCAGCCGGACCTGATGCCGCGCAGCTCCGCAGCGCCGAACCGACGCACGCGCGCGCACACACACGCACACGCACGGCCCATCGCATCACGCAGCGCGCGCGTGTGTCTCTCAGGCGCGCTCTGATTGGAGGAGACTTCATGACGGAGTCTTTAGGGGGCGCTAAAGCTCGCGGCTCGGTACACTGGGAGCAGCTGGAACGCAGCGGCTCAGTCAGCTGCTACATCATTAACACTCAGCTCTGTTAAATAGCAGAAGGTGCTCTTCTATGCATGAGCATGTAGCTTAAAGCATTAGGGCGTAAAAAAATAAACGAGCACCATATGCTTATTTTTTTCCTGTATAACAGACTCTGTTGCTATATACTTTTATACTTTTATTCAGCCCATCTACCCTGTTTATCAGTGGAGCAGGGTTACCCCAAGACCACCACTGGACACGTGCATAATTACTACCATTTTCACTGATAAAAATGCACATCAAGGTTGCACTGCACTGCACTTCATTTCATTTATAGGTTGTCTTTTTTTGTTGTTGTTGTTGTTGTTCACTATTACTTTACATGGTTTGGTTATACAGTATGCTTCTTATATACCTTGTCGTTTTTTTGTTCTTAGCATTGCACTAGTAAGTTCTGGTCAGGTCTCACATTACCCTGTGTCTACTGACCATTTATAAGACATACATTGTACAATCACATCTACGTCTTTGCGTTACTGCCTCTATGGCTGCTGTATATCTGGAATTTCATACCAAATACCAAAAAAGGTTCATTCATTCATCTTCTATTCTGCTTTATTCTGTGTATAGGGTGCCAATCCATCACAGGGCACACACATACCCTAGGGGACATTTGGGAATGCTAATTAGCCTAATCTGCATGTATTTGGACTGTTGAAGGAAACCCACCAAGCACAGGGAGAACATGAAAACTCTATGCACACAAACTCAAGGCAGGAGTCAAACCCTTGACCCCATAGATGCGAGGGAACAGTGCCCAGCAAAGGTATAATTTAAAAAAATAAAAAAAAATTTTTTAAAAAGGTTACTAAACCACATGTCCTTCCATGTCACTGGACCACAAAGAGTGAATCTTTTGTACCTTTGTACTTTTGTACCTTTATGTGCAAAGTGAGCATTATGTACCTTTAAAGTATTGCTGTAAGCGCTAAATAAAGGCACAAGAGTGGAGCTTATGGTTCAATATTGTAGCTTAACTCTTTTTATATTACCATGTAAAAGGTAAAGTAAAGGTAGAGAACATGTCTTAATGATGGCACCACCCAGTGACAAAGTCATATACAATGTGTAGTGTTGCTTTTTCTCTGAAAGTGTAGGTGTGACATGACAATTACTGCTCTGTCTGATACACTTACTCCAGCATGCACACACATACAAACAGTGAATGTACTGCAAATACAAGGGTGGGTGAAAGCTGTTCCCAATAAACTGCCCAATGAGTACTGTATGAATGACAATTCATGTTGAACATGTGTGTCCTTAAGTGTCCACCATAAGTGTCCTCATCTTAACCTCTGCAAACTTTGAACTTAAAAATGCAATATTGTCTTTATATGCCATCAGTGGAACTAATAATCTGAGATAAAACCCGACTAAATTTGAAATGGGATCCTTACAAACTCATATGGGTATGATGGTCGGGTGTCCGAAAACTTTTGACCATGTAGAATGTGTCAACAGCCTAGTATATAGTGGTATCAGGTTTGGGTTACTAAATGGTTAAAATATATTAGTTTGAAAATAAGCAGGAAACTTTGGTTAAATCATTACAAACCAAAACATATTAGGGGTTTTATAGTTGCTTTTGACTATATTTTAAAATCAAATCGTTTACTTCGCCTGTTTGGTCACGTGCTGAATTTGATGTTACTGCCTTTTTGCAAGTTTTCTCAAAACACCCTGAGAGAACATAACCAAAGTGCAATCATGAGCTCGAGTGACTTTATATACAGTACATATTGATACTGTATATATATAATTTTTTCCTCCATCTATGTTTCTTCTTCCTTTCCCTCCTTCCAAAAACAGGTGGACTGACTCCAAAGAATTGCCCTTAAATATAATGCACTCATCCAGGATGCATTGTGCCCATTGATAAGCTACAGGTCCACCCTGACCAGAATAAAATGACGTGAATCAAGATTAATTACTGTAATTCTGTAACTAGAAGACAAATGCAATGTTTTATTTGGATGTGATAAGGCGTTCACATTTGTCTGGAGATTTTATAGCAAATAATGGATTTGTTTTCAAGGTTAGACATGGGGGAAGGGAGATAGAAAAAGATTAAACGACTATGATCCTTTGGTCCTCCTATATAATGGGGGCCTCCATCAAGGGAGAACCCCTCCCTACATTTACACATATACCACCTCTTTCTCCCCCCTCACCCCTTTGTCCCCGAATCCCATAGGGACCTGAATTGGGAGCAGTAATCCCATCCCTGTCATCGCACGCTGAGGAGGCGGTGGTGGAGTGGGGGAGTGGGGGATGGGAAAAAATGGAGAGATGGAAAGAGGAAAGAAGCACGGCAGACATTAGCGTCAGATCAATAGAACAAAGTGCTCATGCTGTGGATCATCCACCTACAGGTGCAGACCTTCAGAGGAAGGGTTGAGGAATTAGAAGAGAGGATGAATACATCACCTCTCTCCTGTCCTTGCATTTGTGTGGCAGAAACACGTTTTCCAGCTCCAACACAACAGCAATAAATAGAGAGACCGCCTGTCTATCAGCCACAGTGATTAGTGTCAGCGGGTCAGCTAGTATCTCAGCTTGGTGTGGGGAACAGATCGGCTTCTCCTTCACTGTATCCAAATCCTAAATCAACAGAAGACAGAGGATTTCTAACAGACCATAATGGTGAGCTATTTCAGCAGATGTGGCCACTGCCATTTGTCTTCCGTATGGAAACATCGGTGAGCAATCATAAATAATAATAAGATTCATCTTTCACAACCACCCAAGTAAAAGGCCAGATTTGCATAAGGATACAAAAGGGAAAATTCCCACTTTTGACACCCAAGCTGCATAAGCACTCTTTTGAATATACACTGAAGAAATTATATATTAGCAAGTGAAAAGTATCTGAACTATAGTTAAATTAATCAAAACTTTAAACTCAAATTCAAATTCAAATTTATTTGAAACGTACACAACGATACACCATACATATGATATGCAGTGAAATGCTTAAACAACTAATTGTGGCCTAAAAGGGAAAGATAAGATAAAACAAAAAGATTGTTTTGCAATAAGAGAAAAGACATCTACAGATTTATGGTTGCAATAAAATAAAATAAAAATAGAAATATTTTAAATGTATAAATTATACAGAATGTGCAATATAAATGGGTGTAAGATGGTAAGGATATGGTGTGTAGGTACTGTATGACAGCAGCAGTATGAGTGAAACATGGAGTTTGAAATTAGAATTTTTTAAATAAGACTACAACAATATAATAATAAAAAAATATTAAGCTTATTAATTGTAGAAATAAAGTTGCGATTGAAAATTATTTGCTCTGTTGGCAGATAATTTAGCAAATTTTAGTAATTTCTTTATTGAAAAAGCAATAGAAAAATTAATTGTTGCTTGCAATTTTAATAATATTTAACTAGAAATAAGCTGAATAATCTTGGTTGTTTATATTTAAGAAAATGTTTGGTTGTTTATATTTTAAGGAATTATACGTAGGTAGATTTGGTTAGATTTCACTTGCTGTCATACCTTGCAGTGTATTGTATATACTGATAATGGGTATATATCACAATGATAGGTCTTTAAAAACAAAAACAAATATCCTATTCATTTAAATTGTCTTGCATGTCTATACTGTAAGAGAGTGCAATACTTTTTATGCCTGTATCAGTTTTTCCATATTAAATAACCACCTGTATATACTGTAGGTTCATGTTGCATACACATATTTCAGAGTGTACACAACCCCAGGGGAGAAGACATGTGTAATTGGGCTTCTGCATGGGGTTTGGGTTTGAAGTGGGTTGGAGATATGGGGTGATGTTGGCATGGCAACAATAACCACCAATCAACGCTGATATATTGTGATTTCACAAATCTGTCTGTTCATTAAATAAAACTCACTGTTTGTGGGGAAAATACATTCCTGCTAGAAATGAGAATATACTTGGGCTTTGCAGTTACAGTAGGATGAATGAAGTGATTGGTTGGTATAAAAGCTGACCTCTGATTTGATGTTGCTAAGACACGGCGATGTGAGCAGAAGCCCCATGGAGTTAATACAGCCGAGAGGGACGTGCTGCTCTACTGCAATAGCATTTCAAATAAGATTAGCATGTGCATTTGGCTATGCTGATGAATGGAAATTGGACGGCTATAAGCATAATTAAACACAATGAGACAATTATTTTAATGAAGAAGCAACAGTAGAGATTTCCGAGAAGTCCCATATTTAACATGTGTCAAATATGTATTAACAGTATATTGGGTATGGTGAAGTGTATTAAACACTATAGACGGAATGTAAATGTGATCATGGTAAAAAGAGAGTAACAGCTTTTACATTTTGGTGGCCAATCATTTTGAATAATTATTTAGTTCATATTTTGAGTAAAAAAAAAAAACCTCAAGGAATTAATACAATCAAAATGAATTCATGTTTAAATCCACACATTAAATCTCTTTGCTTGTGTTCTCACCCTTACACTAGATGGCATTAGAGGGAACGGCTCCGGAGACTGTTTGTCAGATGCTTCATTATATCTACAGTAGTTCATTATTCCTAAAGAGATGGTATTTATAACTACAATCAAAGTAATAATTAATTGAATTCAGATTATCTATAAACGCAAAAAAAATCTGCCACATGACATATGCAGCTAGTATAAAGATCAGCAAATGAAAATTTTCACTCAGAATAGCTACTGACAGCTGAGTTTAAGTCATAATTTCCTCTTTAAACACCAGATATACTACAGTATATTGCCTAAAGTATTTGCTCGCCTGACTTCATATGCATATGAACTTGAGTAACATCCAAGTCTTAACCTCTAAGGTTTAATATGATGCATGATTGCAGCTACAGTATAACAGCTTCAATTCTTTTGGGAAGGGTTTCCACAACGTTTAGGAGTATGTTTATAGGAATTCCAGAAGCTCATTTGTCAGGTCAGTCGCAGTCTCCGCACTCCTTCATCTCAAAGGTGTTTTACTGTATCGTGTACTGACTGCAGAAAATTGCCGATGTCTGTGCACTATGCGTTTGAGCTTCCTCTGACCCGCTCTGTGATTTTATGTGTCCTACCACTTTGTGGCTGAGTTGCTGTCGTTCCCAATCGCTTCCAATTTGTTATAAATTCTGGACTTATTGCATCACGGTACCATGCTGGAATTCACTGAGCTCCTGAGAGCGACCCATCCTTTTACAAATGTTTGTAGAAGCGGTCTGCATGCCTAGGTGCTTGATTTTATACACCTGTAACCATGGAAGTGATTGGAACACCTGAATTCAATTATTTGGATGAGTGAGTGAATACTTTTGGCAATATAGTGTATAATAAAACCAAGTAGTCAAAAAATAGCTCTATATTCCAAAATGTCTCCACTGGAGTGTTGTTTACTCTGCCCACATTTTGTAGCTATTGAACCTGAAACTGCAACAGGCAAGTTTAATTACTCATCACTTCCACAGCTTTTCTGCTTAAAAATTTAGGCTTGCCATGATCCAAGTCCAAGGAAATGCATTTTGAATGTCCAGATCCATATATTAATCCATGATTCATTTATTCATGTTTAGGAACAGAAGGCCTAGAACTCATGCCAAGCAGTTAAAGAGATTCCAAGAGCCACCCACCAGACGTCTGTGCTTCCTGACACAGTCGCTCTGTAAACACATGACAGATGGCCCAAGGCTTGCTCTCCCAGCTTCAATTACCAAAAAAAAAAAAAGAATGTAACAATAACAGAAATAAACATATCTTCAAGGTTCACCAGGCACACTGGCCAATGTCTCTCCTTTGTTGTTGACCTCATTATTATGATCTCATTACTGTGATAAATGTGTACACTTGCCATAGTTGTGTAATGTGACCGCAGTGAAGTTGTGCTTAAAATAGCTCAAATTTTTACAGCAGGGGAAAGTAGAAATATTACACAAACACACAGAGGAGGTCAATTTCACCTCTGACACGATTATTACATAAAACATGCAGTTTATCTCCACAGCACTGTCGTGTTTCTCATTGGAACAATACATAATCACAGATCTCAGATTACTGTAAATTTCTCTGAACATTGTTTATTCATAAAACTCTTTCAACTAAGGACAAAATAGTACAAGTTTAAAGCAAGATTTAGGCGGAAATCATATTTGCCACATGTACTGTACAGAATGAAATGAAGACACAGTGACGGAAAAAAGTAATACAGTAATATTTATTCATTCATTACATTTAGAGTTGGTGAAATTTCATTCATGAACTCTCAAGTGGGGGGACTTTAAAAAAAGCAATGTCAAATTGTTAGTAAAGATCTGAAACTAACACATTTGTGATTTTTAGAAAGAAAAAAAAAAGTACACTTCTAGTATGCAGAGAAATCAGAGATGCAGGTGATCGTGATGAATAATGACTATTACATAATGAAAAATACCCATTTCTGTAATATAACAAATCACCACTTGCATAAATTACAGTTGTGCTTGGAATGTGCAGTGCGATTCACGTTGCTGGATTGAAAGCTTTTACTTTCGGAATAAGTACAAAGACACACCCCACTTTATGTTAAAATGTACAGTGATCACAGCAAAAAGAGGCAGATACCATAATGCTGAATATACAACACACTCGACAAGCCTTCATGCCCCAGATTTCAGTAGTGCTTCACTGACTTGATTTCTACTCGATTTCCATGAAGCCGAATGTCTTATTATTTACAAATTCTACATAATAAAATATCTTCATAAAAACATACACTTGAAACTAAAACTTGATGCAAGTTATCTGAAACCGAAATTCGTGAAAATCCGTCCAACCGGCGAGGGTCTTGGTGCTGAACAATGGACATGTGACATTTTTACAAAAGTAATACTGTATGTATGCATTGTTTTTACACACAATACAGACACACATGCACACGCCCACCCAACCGTTTACCTTCCTCCCTACATACACACATACACAAGCACAAACACTGAGTGCTACACAAAAAACCAGTGTAATGAAACAGAATGAGACAGAGATCAAATCCTACCATGTTGTTCAGATTATACTGGAGAGAACCATGTCCTCTTTTATTACCTTCAAACATCATTTCCAACTTCATATGAACATCATCTTGCTTCTTCTCTACGCCCATTAACATGCATTAGTCCTGTAAATTGGCCCAGAGGCCCGTTTCTGAATGAAGGCACTATGCTGTAAAGGCCACCCAGCACCCATTATTACATCCATATAGTTTGTGTTATGAAAAGACACATGCATGGAACTGCTCCGATTTTACAAACAGAGGAAACTCGATATTAAAAGCAGTTTGGGGGTCGCTATGGTTTTAGTCGCCATGGGAACCACAAGGGTTCACATGCAGGTCAAGATAATGACAGCAGGATCTCGTATGGTTGAGATGCAACATGAATGTCTCAGGCGTGACAAAATTAAAATAAAAATAGAACCAAAAAAGAAAGAAAAATTAAAGGTGGCATAGTGTCGTGGACAATGGCACCTGAGAAATATATATATATCGGAGTGTTTCAATTTAAATATCTGGGCTACTCTAGAATCTTTCAGATTAGGTTTCTGCACACATTCCATCTATTATACAGGATAGAGGCTTTTTCTTTCTACAGCTATTTACACACACTTTCATTCTTGCGAAAAAAAGACATGGAATTATAATAAGTATACATTTGATCAAATATCTTATAGCAGTGCCTTAAATCCAGTGTCTCCACTGGTTCGTTTTCTCTGTACAATTCTCATATAATACTCAAAACACAGTCAAGGCATACCCATTATTTCAAAAAAGCACCACAGAATCCTCATAAATTAGCTACGTCTTTCATATACTCTAGGTCTCTTTAGTTGCAACCATATGTTATGAGTAACAGTAGCATATTATGCATGCAGCACTGACATACTGAGTTTTTAGGAGTAACCAAAAGGTCACTTAATGTTAGCTGAAATGTAACTGTGTAACTGAAATCAGTCTTAATAGTGAATGCAACAGTGATGAAGTTGTAGAATTGCCACACCTGTATTCCAATCATCATGCCAGGCTTAATAAAGTGGATCCTGTTTGAGTCACCCTGCTCGACATGAATCTCTCCAGACAAATTGATTTATTCCTCGTAAAACGTAATACACTCCCTAATTTTTTTTCCTTCATTTCATGTAAACAGGGAACTAGTTAGATCTGTAATCATGCTGAAAATCCAAAGTCCTACGTTCACCCTGTACTTAAACAAAAGAGTTCATGGCGTTTACAGGTGAGGGGGCCTCTGAGCTCTCGTGACCCTGCACGGTGTCCCTTTCTGTCTTTCCACTATACTGGCCAATAAAAGAGCCGTCCTCGTTGAACTGTACATCTCCACCTTCCCCGTAGTCAACTAAACTGTCGTCACTTTCGTCTCTCTTTACGGTGCCACTGGACGGCGTGCGGCTCCCTTTTAACGGTTTATGGTCCTCATTGTCACTAGGAGAAAATAACATGCAGGTGTTACAGGTGGAATAATGAGAGATGTCACACAGACATTAGCTTGGCTTAGCTTCATGACAAAAGATGGAACACTGATGTAAACAACATGCTGGGTATAATAATTACAAGACATTCCACACATAGCATCATTGTAGGACAAACTGGGAGCTTCATTAGCATTACACAAATATTCATCGACTGACTGTTCTGGCACGCGCATTCAAATTTGTATGTATTTCACTCGTAAGTGCTTAGAATAAGATTTCAATTCACACAGCGTTTGATTCAAAGCAAAACTCAATGTTACAAAACAACGGGCATTAATAATTTAGTAATTACAAGAACAACTTTTACTTGCCAGGACACGATAAGTAAAGGAATACTGTAAAATCCTAAAACTGAAACAATACAGACTAGTCCATCATTCAGCATTTAAAACTACACTGCCTGACCATAAAAAAGTTGCATTAAGCAAAGAAAAAACACTAAGGAGCTTTCTGAGATTACTGCAAGATAGTTAACATTTATAGGATTTAGTAGATAAGTAGTTTATTTACCTAATTATACATCTGAGCAGTTGATGGTTAAGGGCCTTGCTCATGGGCCAAACAGTGGTAATGTTTTGGCAGTGTTGCGAGGGGGTATGCATTGTTATGATCTGGGGTCAGGTTTCTAGGCTCAGCCATGTTATTCCATTCATCCATGATCTATACTGCTTATAGATGTAGGTTAGAAGGAAGTCTAGATTCAATCTCAAGGAACTAATGCAAAAGGTCAATAACATCCTACAACCAACCTAGAACTGCAAATCAAACTTGTGGGAGGAGTGCCTGGAGGTAACCCAACAGGGTGAACATTCAAAGTTCAAACCAACCAGCCCTGGAGGTGTTAACCACTCAGCAATTAAGTTCCCTGCCTCCTGGAATACGAGGGGTTATCAAAAAGTTTTGAGATTAGCTCTGTTTACAAGCTCAGTTTTTTCACCATATGTCCTCCATCAGACAACTTAAAATCTGGCAGGAGAAATCACTATTGATGGTCTGGCCTCTGGGGACGAATTCTCGATGCAGAATGCTGTGAATGTCAAAAAAAGACAATGAGCATGCATTGGTCGTGCGGTGGCCTTGCCCTGCCTTTTTCGGTCATGGAGATGATGGGCTTCCACTGTGAAGACTGTTGTTACGACGCAATGATCTTTCTGTTCCTTGGTCAGCAGTCGTAGGACAATCTTGGCAGCAATGCGGCGCATGTTTAAATCACACATTGCCTGGACTATTCCGTATGACACACCGACAATAGCAGCAATGTTGTGGATTGTTCTCCAATGATCACCATGCACAAGTTGCCGAATGGTTTTGACATTTTCAGGGTTTGAGCTCGTCTTTCTGATCTCTCAAGAGTGCCTGCCACTCAAAACACCTCGAGCGACTCATTGCAGCATCTCCATAAACTTGTCAAATCATGTGAAATGTGGCAGATTTGCCAGTTTCAGGCAGAATTTCATGTTTTCTCTTTGTTCTAACTTGCTGTCCATGATGAAATAGCAGATGTGTAGTTCTAATAGTTGCACAGCTCAGTTGTACGATGTCTTTTGGCACAATGACTTTTGAAGGTCGGTGATCCCAGTGATCTGTTGGAATGTTACAAAACTAGTCTTGAATCTTTTTGATACCTCCTCATACACTGAATGACCAAATTATGAAAGAGTGGTTCTGGGAGCATGAGGAATCATTTTTATACACGAATTGGCCACCATTGGTAGATTGAACTTTCACCATTGAAAGCCTTTGGGACATGCTGGAGAAGACAATTTAAGATCTCGGCCAAAAATAAATACTGGATGGAAATATGTGTTGTAACGTTCCATAAGGTTCTAAGAAGAATGCTTGCTGTAATCAAAAGCTGAAGGTGATCTCACAAAATATTAGTGTGCAACTTTTTTTTGACTAGGCAGTGTACATTACCATTAACACTGTTTTTAATATTACTAAACGTAGTAGTAAAATTTATAGAGCATGCTGAGAAGAATGCCTCTGATGTATATATTTGCATAACACTAATGTCTATTAGAATTTTAAACATCTAAAAGATGCATTATATCTAAAACTAATGCATTATACTATCCTCAGCTATTGTAATCACTGGCAATCATACATCAAAAGAATAATGTGACCAGGGATATAAATATTCAACATCCCATAAATAAGTAAGAAAAAAAACACATTAGGAAAAAATGTCAAAGAAATTAAATCGAGTTAAAATAAACATGTGATGATAATTTATGTAATGTATTAGACATACTGTTCATTTCAACCCTGCCATGAGAAAGCAGAAACATGCTATCATAAACATTAAATAATAATAATCATAATAATCATAATAATAGCACTATTCTAGGGAGCAGGTATGGCAGTAGTGAAAGTTTGATATTTGCTATTAGTTAATCTGAACTACTGTAGTGTATGATTGCATTTAGCTTCTTGGCTAGGAAGCATCAGTTAAATTCAATCCTAAAATGGCACAGAAGGTTTTTTTTTATTAATTTCTTTTTTATCTCAACCAGTTTTGTAAATGGAAGTATCACGCTATCTTTCTTACCTTCCCCCACACTTACTGCCAACTAACAAACACAGATGAAAGAGAATAGGGAGCAGAGCTAAAAACTGTAGATTTACTATAGATTTAGAATACAATATGCTAACATTAACTCTGTAATGTCTCCATACCACTGATCATTTATTGCAATGTTAGACAGAGCAGGAATTCTCATTAACAAAAATCTATGGCTTTCTATGGATATTTTGTACATGCTATATACTGTCACATACTGATGACTTGGCACATCACGGAATTAAAATACATATTTAACTATCGCAAATGCAATTTTAAGTATAGCCATGCATAGAGTGAAATGATAATTATTTGATATAAGGTTTATATGTTTATACTGTATATTTAAGCGATTTAGGTATAAAATAAGTACCATGTAAAAAAAAAAATACAAAAGAAGTTACTATATAAAGTAAAGTGCTTGAATTTTATAGCTTATATGCATTTGATCTGATGAGCAGCTACACAGCAGAAAGAGTGAATACGATAGCTAGCGTCACATGAAAATTGATTCCAGTACTAATAATAGAATCTATACGTCTATCAAATATCATGAGATACTGATATTTTATATTAAGTAAGTGTTTGCATAATTACTCAGCCAACTGATTTGAATAAATTCAAACCTAAGAGGCAAAAAAGCTCTGACTAAAACTAGAAAAACAGCAAGAGGAATATTTCTACATAGATAAAGTGAAGGTTAAAAAAACCTTTCAAATGAGAATACCTGATCTAATGTCCTGAATACTGTCTGGTACAAAGCCATATACAGTTAGTGGAAACCAATACCACAAACAAAAACATAAGATAATTATAGCCATTATCTGCCCAAAAAAGAAAAAAAAGAAAAAGAAAAAAAAAAGTGACAGCTGTGCTTTAACTCCACAGACGAAGCCTTTCTGCTAGTTGTAGTCCCATGTCCTGCGTAGATCAAGAAGCAGGCATAAAAGTTCATGTTGTGTGTAAAAGACTTTCTTCAGAGGGCTGTGAAGGTATAGGAATAAGGAAAAGACTTCCTCAGAGGCCTGCTTATTGTTCTCTCACCTGTACTCTCCAAAAATAATATCATCATCCTTCATTGGCTGGACCTCGGGGTCGGTGTGTGCGTCCTCCTTCTCTTTCACTAGCAAGACAAGCACAATTTTAGTACACTCCCACAGGTAGGAATATACAGAATCTAAAGTGATTTCTGCTACCTCTCTCACCTGGATATTTTCCTCCTTTGTTTCTTCTGATGAAGCAGGCAATAAGGAGAACCAGAATAAGCAGGGCAATGGCACACATGAGGCCAATAAACCAGCCCTGAGTAGCGATGTCCACCTGCCTACTGGCCATAGCTGGGAATGGGAGCAATAGGAGGGACACTTAGACGCAAATTATGACATGTAGCCATCATAAGATAAACACATGGAATTTGCAGATCCTCTAATGTCATCAAATGGTCGTGGGGAAAAGACAAGGTGAAACACTGGGAAAATGAAAAGTGAATGCATTCCATACAAAAGCAATTGCAATCAAAATAATTATTGCTAAACTCACTGATTAGAAAACATGCAAGTATGCATGTTTTATGATGTGCACAGCCCTGGCACAGAAGTATTTCAAATCAGACATTTTACACGAAAGAAATTTCAATGGGGAAAAAAAAAGCAAAAATGATAACGGACACAAAGGTCAGGAATACACAAAGTGTTCCGGACATTATAATGATTATAATGATGTAGACAGCAAATCATGCAGAGGAAATAAAAATAGACAGCTCATTTTATGGACGAAGAAACCTTGAATAGTTCTACCGAATGACCTGGAAACAATTGATCATGCTACACAGCATAAACACGCCACATGAATCATGAACAAGAGGCAGGATAGGAAAACCCATGCAGGTCTGCAACCAATCAACTACATTTTCAGTGAAATCATGGGGTTAAGGCCAAACAGGGGCCTCACCTGGTACCGTAACAACCAGCTCCTCAGAACGATGGATTGTTTGGTCGGTGTGGCTTTGAGCCACCACACGCACTTTGTATGCCAGCCCTTCCTTTAAACCCTTAAGCACATGGGACTTTGATCCATTTACCATCTCTTTTTGCCAGTCTTCATCGCCTGAGGGGGTTCCAGCGAGAGGGACAGATCAAACCCACACTCTGGTGTCGCAAATAACTACATACTACGTATGTCATGCAGGAGTTAAGTTTCTACAATCTCTAAAACTGTCTATCTGTCTATATTATGTGTACATGGTATATTTCATTAAACTAAATGAAATATCAATGGCAATGGTTGTATATTAGTATGGAGTGGATTTGGTTTATAGGACGTTAAGCAATTAAGTACTTGTGATATTGAATATAATGCAAAATGAAAATGAATTTAAAGTGTTGGAATAATTTATTTCTGCATATCACAAATACCAGGCTTTTTACTTTTCATTTTACATAAATTATGTCTGTGATTAAAAATTCTGACTACTGACTAAAAGTCAGAGTTGCTAAATATATTGCAAGTATGTATTAAAATGTTTTTAAAAAATTCTTTGATGGAAATCTATGTTTTAGCTATTCTGTTGGTATAGAACTAAAAATATATAATAGAATACTGCAGAGTAGAACAGACTAAAAGGAAGCATAAGAGAATAGAAAAGAAACTAAATAGGGAAGAAGACAAGAGAATAAAATAATAACAAAATAGAATAGAATATGGCAGAAGTGAAAAGATAAGAAATTAAGAGAACAGCACAGAAAAGAAATAAACTAAATAGAATAGTGCATGATCGAATAGGGATAGAATAAAATGCAGCATAGGACAACTGAACAGAATAAAGCACAAGACATGAAAACAGAACAGAATAGAATAAATTGGCATAAAATGGAATTGGGCTAAATAGAATAAAGGAAACAAAAATAATAGAGGATACAAGAAGATACAGAAAATAATAGAATAAAGCAAGATAGAATATAATATAGCAGAAAAATAAAGAATAAAATAGAAAAAAGAAAAGAAAATGGAATATGAAGGGCATCCAAGTGAAACTGGGACTTTCTCATAATTGAAAGTATATAACTGATCGACATTTACAGAAGACTTCAAGCACAGTACGGTGATCAGACTCTTAGCCGCAGTAAAACATTTGAATAATGCAAACGTTTTAAAGAAGGCTGTGAATGCCAGCCGAGATGGCTAAGACCCCATTGCAGTTGTTCCCATGAACATTCAGCGAGTGGAATGCCTGATCCTTGAAAATTGACTTGTCACCAGCTTGCGGAAGAGACACATCTGTCTGTGGGATCTGTCACACAATCATTCACGAACACCCCTTGCACACTGCTGGAACCCCACTGAGAGTTAATACCACATCCCCTGTATAGTCCTGGCCTCGCTCTAAGCCATTACTCCACATGTTTGGGCCATTAAAGGAGTTTCTAGTGTATCGCTTGGCACAAACAAATGTCCCGGTTTGACATGAACACCTCTCATAAAATAGAGCAGAACAGAGAAGAAAAGAATAGAATAAAGAGTACAACAGAAGAGAACAAAATAAAATAAAATAGAGCAGAATAGAATAGAAATGAACTTCCATTATTCTGCCCAAGAGTCCCTGCCACCTACTTTCTCATTCTACAGCATTGAAATCAGAAACATGTCTTACTGTTCACTACAATATATTCAACATAAATGTGTTTTTCTGGTCCCCAGTACTCCCAACTGATTAGCACTCCATCCTCGCCCACAGACGAGCTAACGTTCCCAAACAATGGAGGCACAGGATGAGCTAGGCACACAGGAAAGAAGAAAAGAGTGAGGAACCTAGGCAGGGATTGTAAACAGGAACCTCTATATTATTGAATTATAATTCAGTCACTGAAAGCCTGCATCCATTACTCGTTTCACATCCACTTGAATCAAAAGTGATAAGCAATGACTCGAAGTGCTACGCTCTATAGAGGTTTTATGTGAATGAACGAAACTGGAAATCATTTCCAATATTGCTGTACCTAAAAATTTACAAAATGAATAGTTTTGCAAAAGAATTTAGTAAGAAAAGTAATGTTAAGTGTCAGATGCCCAGGGCGTTAGCATCAAGCTTGAGCTTGGACAATCAAAAGTTAATGCTAGATATGTTAGCAGCTAGAGGTGCCTCTAAATCAGATGTACCCTTGTGAAGAGGGGGGTGTAGAGACTGGGAGGTTGGGGAGACTGGGTGGGGAGAAGCTGGAATCCCTAGAAGAAAGGTGAAAATGTATAAAACACACACACACACACACACACACACACACACACACACACACACACAAGACACAGAGCAAACAGTACATAGTCAGAGCAGAAGTAGGATAAGATCGGGTACACCGTGCATGCCCAATTAGGTGGTGAGGCTAAGCATGTAGAAGGGTAGGAGGTAAAGGAGATCATTTGCAAGAAAGTTGAAAGTAAATATGGTTGTTTATAGTTATTTCATAACTACACAAAAAAAAATATATATGGCACAATAAGCATATGCACCAACTCACAAAATGAAAAATTAAAACATCAGCTGCCTGAAGAGGTCAATATATAGAACATCTACAACTAAGGCAGATTTTACCTTTAAAACTACAACTTGACTGTGTTATCCAATTAATGGTTTTGTTAGCTGATTACATAAAACCAGTTAATATTCCCCTCCTAATTTGCACAAGCTGTCTAAACAGTAAGGTAGTCAAGGTGAACAAGAGTGCATGGATATTTCTTAATTCTTTAATCAAGCTTTCTCTTGATTAACATGGTAGGAAGGACTAAAAGGGAAACAATATTTTCAGCCAGTAAACAGAAACGCATTGAGCTAAACAAATGACTGCCAGCTTGACCTGAGCAGCAAAAAAGGACACATACAGCACTGAGCAAATGTCCTGAGCCTGATGTCGTCTCCCCTCAACCCATTTCCTTCATATTTTGCTTCCGAAGAAACAGACTTTGTTTTTAATGTAATCTTGAGAAATAGTTTCTTCCTAAAGGACATTTTTCACTCACATTTTTATTCCAGTCTCTGTACTTGACCAATTTCAGAGGAACGTGTTTTGCTTCTTAAGTCACACAGTGACCTATGAATCATTTGAGCATAAAAATATCTAACTTAAACCAGTGAGAAACAGGCGCAGCTGTTGAATAATGATCAGGCCGGTGATCAGTATACTGGTGATGCTGAATGCTGAGTGGTTGAAACAGATGAGAGGGGAAATGAGGTTGTTACATAAACAACTAATTGTTCAATTTGTATCTTTTGGCACTTTGCAGCCTGTCGCAGTAAAACATTTCATTCATTTAATAGACATCATTTAATTTAAGAAGAACAAATGATGGTGGCTCAAAACCTTTGAACAGCACTGTAAACATACTAAAAAACCTTCAATTACCAAATTTTACGAATGAATACAAAACAGATGACCGTCAAGTATTCACGAAAAGTAATGACAATCTTTGATTGTTAAAAAATTATAGAATGTCTTACCAAATCACATGTAACAGACCAGTGAAAAGATCCTATTTCATGCAACAGTAGAAGTAATGTACCTGTACCTGTTATTGTTGCAAACTCCGCAATAATGCTTGGGCCTGATCCTGTTTGCGTTTTGGCACTGAAATCAAACTTGTAGTGTGTGCTGTACTTGAGGTTGGGCAGTGTGATAGTGGTCTCGTTGGCATTCACAGTTAATTCCTCCAACTGGCCAAGTTCATTGGAGTTATTGACTAGAGAGACGTGGAGTGGGATTGTTGGGGAAAGGAAAGGAATATGAGGTGAAGTTATGTTAACACACATATACATTGTATATATAAGACATTTGAATAAACTAATTCAAATAATGATGATAATGTTAAAGAAGTGTTTTAAAACTAAAACAATTTCCTAAAGGGTCAGTATATTGAGGTACAGCATAAGTCTTACATGCACTGTTGTCCTGACCCACTGTGACAATGTAAACTAAGAACTGAGATGGATTACTTGGATACTCACCTGGCTGATATTTAAGGGTGTATCCTGTGAGACGTCCATTTCGCTCATGGGGTGGTTCCCACTGAAGAGTCAGGGAGTCTACATTACTGCCAATGACCTTAAGGGATGCTGGTATACCCGGAACTGGGATAGAAAATGCATGCACGCTCAGTGAATACATCTAAATAAATGGTAATAAACGTGTTCACAAAAATTTTACTGTAATTGAGCCCATGCAGATTAATCTACAGCTTGCTCGTGACCCAACACTCACGAGCAAGCTGTCCAAAAACTGTGCTCTTCATTAGTGCATTTTCCCAATGCTTCAGTACAAAAAAAACTATTTGGGGAGCAAATTTAAAAAAAAATACACGGACAAGGACAAGTTGCTTTTGCCGGTCTTGTTATTCAACAAATATAGAGAGCCTGATTCACAATGTTTCACTGCCAATATTATAACACTGAAACATAACTAAAAATAGCAACGTGTATTTTTGGATATTCAAAAAGGGTAAGAGATATGATGTCCAACTTTACGTTGCTGCATATTAGTTAAGTCGCATATTCTCTTTCTGACTACAAATCTACAAAATCCACAGTAAAGGCAAACAGATTCCTCACTGAAATACACAGTAAAAATATTTATATGTAACTTTTAATACTGATAATAAATTTATAAATAGCCTGAATAATTATTTAGCTGATATGAGGTAGGAATGTGTTATGGTTACTGTTTTTTACCAGCACTCTGGATAGCCCTTTTTCTAGAAAATGCCGAATGATGCTAGCATAATACCATAACCCAGAATGCAATTGACAATGGACTGGAAGTCTACCTTTGCATTTAACACAAATTAATAATTAACAAAAATTATTATTCACATGTATCTTACAGCAAAATGAAATGATTTTTTTTTCACATATCCCAGTTAGGAAGCTGAGGTCAGCCAGGTTATAGCACCCCTGGAGCAGATAGGGTTAAGAGCCTTGCTAAAGGGCTCTACATTTTAAGCGTGGCGGTGCTGGGGCTTAAACCCCCAATCTTCCAATCAGTAACCCATTAACCCACAGCCTTAACTGATTAAGAAAATGCTTGAATAATAACTGATTAATCCTCATTAACAATCACTTTGTTGTTTGGGAGGTTTTAATTAGACTACAGCACTTATCACACTATCAACAAATCATATAAAACTTTAAGTTGCAAGTCTTACCTCCCTCAGGAGTTTCAAACTGTTGATTGGCACTAGCCGGCCCTTCTCCCCGCCCATTAAAAACCCTGATGTTGAGTGTATAGACACTGTGTGGCTGCAGGCCAGGAAGCTTGCCATGGCTCCTGTTCCCGGTGAAGGTCAGTGTTTGCTGCTCCGTGTGGTGGGAGTGAACATGGGTATTGTGATTGTGCAGGCTTCTTACTTTCCAATAATACACCTGGGGTAAACAGTAAATAATTGGTTAACACACAGCTATACTTTCTGTTAAATAATTCTCTGCACAGCTGCGACCACATTGGCTCAAACTGAACATCATGACTTGCATGACAGTGAGAACAAATATGTGAATTTTCAGACTGTTTTGTTACAGTTAACAATTAAAGAAGTGCAGCAGCTCTCAGAACATTTCCATCCCCATGTAAGCAAGCATCTTTTCTTGAGAGTTTTCTCTCTGTGTTGGTTCTGTCAGTGTGTAGCTCATAGAAGAGTCTAGACTACAAGTGAGGTTATGAATACCAGATGGTCTCACAGGATCAGCTTCACGTTTAATAATTCCACATAATGAGGCAATCCTATTTATGTCACATTGCAAAGAGAATATAAAACGGCACTGGTACACAGGCTTCAAGCTAAAATGCTGATGTATTGCCTTCATGCTTTCTTTGTAAGAAAGATGAACATAAAAGAAACACTGGGGTTTGAACATCAGAATTTCTACACAGAGCTTCATAAATATCTTCTACAAAATTTTGGTAGATTTATCAATTATGACATTAACACATATTCCTTATTAGTTTTTTTATACAACTGCTAAATAAAATAAACACAGCCTTCTATAAAACATAGTACAGTGGTACCTTGGTATACGAATGCTTCAACTCCATAATTTTCACCTTAAGAACTAAAATTTAGCAAAAAAAATTGCCTCGCAAGTATTGTTGACATAGAAGCGAACAAACCAAGTCGAACCAAACGCTGGCTAAGTTTCGTGTATGAAGAAAATGGATCAACTTTCACTCATTTTAAAAGAAGCCACTGCCAAGAATCATAAATTAAGGTTAAGTAAGGTTTAATGTCTAGGTATTTCTTATTTTACTTTATTTATATGTCTTTTCTAAATGTTTTAATTGTTTTAATATGCAAAAATATGATTATAGTGTTGGAAACTGGTAATATCTTCGCGTGGCTGGAACGGATTACTTGCATTTATATGATTTCCTACGGGAAAAATGCTTTTTGCAATAAAAATTTTCGCCTAATGAATTCGCCTCAGATTAAATTTCATATGCTGAGACACCACTGCATTCCTATTTAAAACACAAGAAGAAAAAAGTAAAGCTATTCAAATCTACATTCAAATCCATAAGCGTATGGACAGTCACAGTTTTTAAAAATTTTATTCTGCCTCCGTACATCACTATAATGGATTTAAAATGAAGCAATTTAGATATGGTTTAAGTGTAGACACTTAGCTTAAATTCTGATTGAAAGCTTTTTTAGTTTGCATTACCTGTCTAGGAATTAGGGCCATTTTTTTTTTACAAAATCCCTCTATTTTCACAGGCTTAAAAGTAATTGGAAAATTGAGTGATAAGCAGTTTCATTACCATGTATGACATCCTTTTTAAACTTTTTTCATGACCAATGAAGACTACAGGAGACCATAAAAATGGATGATCATAGAATTATTTACTTCTAGCCAAGTCAAGAAATTCTGGAGAGGTAAGTGCATCATTGTCAAAGTTTACAATCAAGAGACTCCTTCGTGAATGTTAATACAGAGTGTATAACTCAAGATTCAAGGCAAGATGCAAACCACTGTTTTTTGGATGGCTAAAACCTCGTATAAGAATGATGTGAAGAGAAGAACATGCAGAACTAAAAGAAGGATTAATGATCTGACAATCCATATGTCGCTGTCGCTGCCAGTGGAACTGAGTCACTGGTGTTTATTGATATGAGGGCTGAATGAATTCTGAAGTATCCAGAGCTACATTCCTTTCTCAGAATCAGTCAAATGCTGCGAAACTGATGGGAATGCACAGTGCTTCCAAGTACAGATGGATAAAGACCAAGCTTTCAAAGGCAAAGAAATTAAATGTTTTTAAAGAGCTCAATTACCAAAGACAAAATTTCACTGTGCTGTAATGTATATGTGACAAATAAAGGCTTAACTTAACTTAACTTAAAACTGAAGGCAAAAACAAGCAACACATGTAGCTGGTTGCAGTGAAGACCTGTTGAAGCATTTCATGGAAGGAAACCAGCATTTAAGGACATCTATGGGTTTCAACCATCCGGCAGTCACTGACAGCAACAAATGTTTATCCAAGTACTTAATACTAACATAATAATTGTTATTTTGTTGTTACTTTTAGATCTTTGAAAATGGAAGGACTATGTAAAAAAAATTGTCTGTAAAATTACAAAAACCATGACACTGTCCATGTTCTTATGGACCTGCCTGTACATAGAATGATTTAACTGATATGAGAAATCAAAAAATACATTATCAATCAAAAGAAGGGCATACCCTGTAGCCTTGCAGTCTTCCACGCACTGATTTTGCCGGTACAGGCTTCCAGTGAACATCTGCCAGAGTGCTGTTCTTCACCTCAACACGCACATTTTCCGGAGCTGCATCTGGTACTGCGAGATAAAGTGAACAAATATTGACATGTATGTATGTATGCATGTGATAAAAAGGCCAAAATGTCATATGGGTCTACCTTACTATCACAGTAGCAAGCAACAACTCTTCACACATCTCATGTCAATTGTAAACATACACTGTCTGGTGTTTTTTCTTTCCTTAGCTTTGCAAAGCTAAGGAAAGAAAAAACACAGAACAGTGCATGTTGCAGTAGCAGAAATTGGCAGTGCATCTGATAATGTGACATAAGTAACTGTATTATCCACGTCACATTTCTAGACGCCCTGCCAATTTCTGCCTTTCTAACTTTAGTCTGCTTCATAATGTCAGTAAATGGAAAGTACAGTAATTTGAGATGGAAAATATATTTTTGAGCAGGGAACTATAGAAATATGTCTGATTGACTGCTCTATAAGATTGGTCCAAGGAACCAACCCATCTGAGTCAGTGTTTTAGGAAATCTCAGGTAAAATGGCACTTTGTTATTCTTCTGTGTCACACATGTAAAACAAATGCTTGCATGTGTCTTCAATAGTGTGAATGTAAGGTTAATCTGTCATTTAAAATGAATGCAAATATTTATCTGTGTTATACTACAGTGTGTCTGGTGTAAGAAATAAATAAAAAATTACTAACAGTCCTCTCCTGAGAAACCAGTGACGGATCTTGGTTCTGGTCCACTGCCATACTTATTTAATGCTTGAACTTTCACTTCGTATGGCATGAACGTGGGTGTCCCAGATACCACAAATCTAGAAACATTATTTACGACATCACTGGACCAGTCGTTTTCTAAATCCTTCTGTCTCCACATGACTTTGTACTGCAAGTCAGGACCATTTGACTGAAGACCTGTCAATGGCTTAAAAAGAATGCTTAGCATTAATCAATATGTTTGCATATCACGAAATTCACACTCTGGCAATTTACATACAGTGGTGGCCTTTGGTATTAAGATAGCATATGCTATGTGTTGTAATTCTGCCTGTGCTCAAAACAGGAGATCTCACGTGTTAGTTCTAGCCTATCTGGCCAAGGAGTTGTGCTAATTAACTAAAAAACGACTAGTGAAAAACTGTCTATGTGACAACGGCATTCAGCTTCCGAGGCCTTGGCCTGGGTCATCTCCAGACTTAAACCCAATAGAAAACTGTTGGACAATGGTAAAGAATGCGGTAGCAGTCAGGAAACCATCTTCTGTTCATGATCTTAAGGAACCTTTTTGAGACTACACACAGCCAGATCCAGGATACTATAAATTGATTGTTGTATGCCGATTTCAGTGCATAAAATATCAGATTATTATACATTTAATTTAAAACTGTGAAATTGTTTTAAATCCTTGAATTTCACTTTTGTCTTAATACAGCCACCACTGTATGCTACATTAACTGTTTCACCTCAATACATATTCACAATGATTAACACATTTTAATACATCATCCTCATGTCTATAGCTATATACGTGATTTACTATTACCTTCCATGATATGACTAAATTATTACGCTCTGTGCCCATGGCATTGACTTCACTGGGATTCTCATCAGGAGCTGAGAGAGACAGACCGAGGAATTATACATGATTGTCACAGATTAATCAGTCCAGACTGTTTGAACATACTAACATATAAATAAAGTACCTGCAGGGTTTGTTTTGTACACGAGGGAAGGCTGGCTTGGCTGGCTATAGCCAACATCATTGAGAGCCAGGACTCTGAATCTGTAGTGCACATAGGGGGATAGCTTGAGGTGTGCTGTGGTCTTAGTGCCAGGCACTTCTGTCATGTTATACCAGGTGCCACTGTCATGAAGAGAATCTTCATACTGTATGAGAAACTCTGAAAAAAAACATTAAGATGACATACTTACAACAGAACTGACCTGTTATTCATTCAGAATGTCGGTGTCAAAATGGTTATGTACTCCTGTGTCAGAATCTGAAATTTTACGCCTTTTCATTATTGGGGTGTGACCAGACCCTGAAATTCCTGCACATTTTATCGATCATATACTGTATCTGTTATTACTTATATTACTGTGCACTGGAACATGTACTGCGTAGAATTATATATAGTAGAATATGTCACATTCCACAGAATTAATCATCTGTAGGCACATTATTTAAGCTTTATTTAATAGGCTGGTTCACTACGAGTTACAAATTTATACTGTACCTGTATATTTGTACGGCAGACGTATCAAATAAGGTGTTGCTAATTATTTCATACCCCATTATAAGCCATGTATTAACATTGTCAACTCAATAAGTGTATAAATATAAATCTAATATGATATCATCAAGACTACAAAAGTGTCCTGCAAAGACTCCAAGTTTAAAAAAACAGATGAAAATAATAAGTAAACTAATTAGTGAAGTTAGTATTTTAAATGCAAGACCAGTTATAATTTAAAAAATGCATACTCTTGATAGGACTGTTGTGCTCGGCACCAGGGATCCAGGTGAGCTGGACGCTCCGTGCACCTGGATCTGTTAACTCCAGATCTGCAGGAGGATCTGGTTGTTCTGCAGATGGGAAAAGGACAGGGTTTAAATATAGCAACTGATGAAGACAGCAATCCTGACCAAGTCGGAAATGCTAAGTACAGACATAGCACAGCAAAAAAAAACAAAAAAAAACTTGCAATATAAATCATGCATAAAGAAAAATGTCTAAAAATGTACAACTTATACATTAGGCAAGCAAAGATCTGACTTTACTAATTGTCTCTAATAACAGTATAGTTACACTCATACTGTAGTTATGCACAGGCAACTAGAATATAAAACTGTATTAAAATGATGTATTCACTGTTACCAATTAATTAAATTGGTGTATTCTACAGTATATACACACACACATGTACACTAACTTTCCTTAACTACATTTTGTTTTCTCTAAGTACATAAATAAAAGACATTTGACATTTTTCAAGTCAAACTTTTATATAATTCCTACATTATATTTGAGTTGTACCAATCTTATACCCAAGATAATCTAATAAATTCACACCCACATTGATCTAATTTGACAGTGTCTATGTATTGTTTTAACTGCATAGCATCATACATACGATTACATATAAAAATTAAATGTTACACCTAAGAGACAACGTCCTGTTTCAGCTATCAAGATACACGTGTGTACTAAAGTTAATACACGAAGGTCAAGTCAACAGCAAGTCAAACCGGGCATTGTGATGAAATTCACAATAAAGCACAGTCTGGTGATCAGACTCTTAGCTGCATTAAAACATTTGAATGGTGCAAAGAACGTTGTACATCAGTAAGGAATGATCCCAACCCACTGCAGTCAACCAATAACTTGTCACTTGCGAAAGAGACACATTACACATAGGAACACTGCTTGGAGTTACTGCCATGTCCCCCATACAGTCCTAAAAGCTCCATCTTATTTTCACTTTTGGGCCACTAAGGGAGGTCGTGGGAGGCCAGCATCAGAGCAATGAAGCAGGCAGTCCGATCATGGCTCCGGTGTACTGAGAAAACTTTCTGCTTTGATGGTATCCAAGCACTAGTGAAATTAGTGCATTAGTGTAGCTAAGAGTATTAGCGAGGTATTATATAGAGAAACAAAGGTAGTTTTTACCCTCATAACTGTGTTCTGTTATTCTGCTAGTCCCAGTTTGACTTGAACACCCTCATGCAAAAAATGTGTTACCAATCTAATCTGAAACACTGAGTACATCTTTAGTAGTCAGATTAAACGTGCCTGTATAGTATGGTTATAGCTACACAGTTATTAGGGAGACAATATAATGTGGCAACATTCACAAAAAAAAGGACAAAATATTGATTTAAAGGCACTGTCATTTTCTGGGTAAAATCAATAGGCCTTCTAACAAAAATTAAGAAACTGACAATTATATCAAATGACATATGTATATCAGAGAAGGGATTACTGCCTTTACAACGCCATGTTCAATCAGAACTACATTTGTGTAGGTAAATACTATTCCTATTCAGTAGCTAACAGACAAACCAAAACATATAAAACCATGGGTAAATAAATTACACAAAAAAATGAAAGAAGCTACAAATGTATAATTATAGCATGACAACAATAAAGCTACAAACACAAACATCAATGCAAACAGTATGAAATAATGCTTGACTACGCCCTCCACACATACACATACACCAGCCGAGGGCAGTATGGGATGTGTCATGAAGGGTGTGTGACTGTTTTTACCGTAAACAACCCCTGGTTTCGGGGTAGCCTCTGAGATTGGCAGAGGAGAAATGAGTTAGGAGTTAGGGATTAGTATACTCAAAAGAGTTTCAGGTATTCTTTTAGAATAATAAAGTATTTATGATCACAGATGATACTACAGTGATGCTTAGCTTTTGTATCAATTTATAATAACACTATTCTACGCAAAGAGAAGATATCGTATGTTTACCGACAACTGTGAGGTCAGCACTGGCCGAGTCTTGGTCTAAAGTAGTATTCATAATACAGGTGTACGTCCCTTCATCATTCTCTGTCACTTCCTGGATTGTAAGGCTGTCTGAGCCCACAATAAATCTGAAAGCAATTAAAATAAAAATAGCCGTGATTTATTTTGACCTAGCAGTTAACCCAGTCCCAAAAGGCACATTGTAATGATCCATTACACATTATTGTAAAAAACTAACAAAAAGTGCAGCAAAAATTGTGGTGTCATTAATGTTAATTAAAGTCTCAGAGGCATTTCTGTAAATACTCTGAACAAGTAACACCAAGTATCAAGAGTGATATTACTACTTTGCTAGATGCTAAAAAAGAGACCAACGGGCATCTTCACTAAGTATACTGTACATTTGCATTCAGAAAGAGGAATTTGTTAAAATACAACAAGACAAAAACAAATATTTGAATACAAATATACTGTATGTTTGATTTGTTTATGTTCCTCATGCGTGGAATATCAACTTTCAACTCTGTTACAAAGTTCTGACATTAGACTCCTTCCTGAGAAAACTGCACTATATGAATATTTCCACACTGTCAAAGTTGTCCATTCACAGAAAACCAATCAACACCTCTGACCAATCAGTTCAAATAATTCACAGTGCTGTGGTATAAGTTAATAAATCAGAGCATGCAGGATTAAACCAATATTCCTCATTGAACAAATGAACACCTGCTATCATCAGGGAGCTCTCCATTGTCTTTGAGCCAGATTATGTTGGGAATGAGAGATGGGTCATGCTTCACTGTACACTCAAAGACCACGTCTTGGTTCCTCTGGACGACTTTGTAATTAGGCTGCTTCACGATCCGCGTGGGCTCTGAGCACAGGAACAGAGAACCAAACAAGATTTACAATAATTGGGAAGAAAGTTTAATCCTTGAAGTACCAGCTAATTATTCAGTTATTCATCTGAAATCCAATTATTCAGTAAGTACTATGAGTTTTTTCCCAGGGCATTTTGTAACACTAATAGGACAGAAATGTATATGTAGTTATAAGGTTAAGGAATGTAAGCCTGAGTTTTAGGCTATGATCAAAGATAACCCAAGAGTTCAAAAGGTTTTGTATCCATCATTCATTTATTTTCTGAATCTGGATGCTTACGAATTTGTACATGCACCCACAAAATCAAAATGGCTACAAAGGAGCTGATCAACATTTAACAGAGAAATATTGGAGCATACTGTATGTGTTAATCAATACACATATTTTCAATAAACATAAGTCTCTTATCCATCATGTCTCATCTCAGCTACAGAACAGGTGCCAAACTGTCTGCAGTCAAAATAACAGTGAAGAAAGTTCTTCAGGCTTAATGGACATGTACTGTAGCATACCAATTTCCTGTTATGCTCTTTGGAAAAGCACTTAACATCATTTAGGTTCATTAGAAAAATGGACAACATGCAAGCTAAGGGGTAAAACCTTTTGCCCTAATACCTATTAAGAGGTTACATGGCATTAAACCTTTACATGGATAGTTGCTTTAAACAAAACTGCAAGGTTGTGTATGGAAGAAAAAACATGAAACACAGAAGTCTGCATATGCACCATTTACTGAACTCTCCAAGTTCTACAATGCTCACCTTTGACCTCCAGATATACGTGATTCTCGGAGGTGCCCAGGGAGTTTGTGGCAACGCAGGAGTATTTGCCACCGTTCGGTTTCTGTGCCACAGGGATCTCCAGAGTTCCATTTTCATGAATCAGATATGGGTCCCCCACCAAAGCACTGGAAGTGTCCTTAAACCTGTAGAGAGTGAAAGATCCATGATGCTGTCAGGTGATATCAAGGCTAGTGGCTTGGCCTAAGCTCATATGTTTCCTTAGTCAGAGAAATAATAATGCTCTTTTAACGCTTGAATAATGGATTATCCTTTCTCAGGTCTAGAACAAAAGCAAAAATTATCCCAAACAATAATCACACACAACAAGATTTACCCTGGAGAGAAAATTAATAGAATGTTTGGTCAAAATCACACCAGCAGAAATACATGGCCTAGCCAAAAAAGTCGCACACTGTAATTTTTCATTTAAGCGCCGTCAGTTTTGATTACGGTGCACAATGTGGTGGCCAGTTCATCTGTGAAAATTATTTCTCATGCTTTCATGACACATTTCACAATTTAAGTCCTGGAATATGGCTGTGCCATCAGGGAAGAAATTCTGGGGACATCGATATATCAGTACATTTAGGTCATCAGCTGCATTTTATTGCCACATAAGGCTGCTAAGTTTAGACCTGAACAACTGACGCAACCCCAGATCATAACACTGTCTCCAGAGGCATGTACTGTATAGTAGGCACTACGCATGTGGGGTGCATCGCTTCAGGTGCTTCCCTTCTTACCCTGACAATTTGGGTCAATCTCTTTCCAATGCTCCATAGTCCATTTTTTATGCAGTAGCAAATTGAAGCCTTTTTTTTTTTTTTTTTTTGGATTAGCCTCACTTAGAAGTGGTTTTCTTAAGGCTACACAGCAGTTTAGTCCTGATCCCTTGAGTTATCTTTGCATTGGGTGTGTTGGTGCTCTTACTTCCACTATTAAACATAGCTGTGAGTTCTACTGATGTTTTTTTATTATTTGATTTCACTAAGCATTTAAGAGATCTCCTATCACACTAATTCAGCATGTTTTTATGAGTAGATGATGGTGCATCACTATCCTTATTGGTTTTATTAATGTGTTTTACATTGTTTAACCCTATTTTAGTAGTTTCAACAATCTCTTTAGTTGTTTTCTTATCTTGATGCAAGGCAATAAATTGACTCTCCTGAAACAGAGTAACATAGGATGGATGCAACATACTGTACCAATCACACCTTGACTAATCAATATCCAAGTTCCATTAAAACTCTGACAAAAATGAAACAATGTGCAGCCTCACTATGGTGAACTGGAGGGGAAACATATTTTGTATGTGCTAACACTTTTCAATATTCAAAGCAAGGCTAAATATTGCAGAAAGTGAATGGTATAGCAAGGCTACATTAGAAGTGGTGGTGAGATACAGTAGACCTGTGTTCTCTGCATTAAAGGGAAATCTTGGGTCATGATAGCATTTTATAATATAACAAAAGTTATACTTATGCCATGCACATAAGTGGACAATCACAATTGAAGGTCACTCATTCTTAAAGACCTTTGCAGAATCTATTTTAATTTAAATATTCATTTATTTTAAGTACTTTCAAAATGTATCTGCATTATTAATAGCAAAAAAAGGTTTCAATATAATATCACAGTTGCTCCATTAAAACAGGAAACAAACAACCATGTGTTCCTCTTAATAAGCCAACTGTTCTAGCTCTAATTATGTAGCTTTGACAGAGTTGCCAAATTTGCTGTTGATGTTGAGTGCTTGACACGCTGTGGCTAAGTTTTCACAGCACATCTAAGTTAGATAATGAACTTTTAAATGCGGCGAAACAGAAACACTCGAACTCGGTGACAAAAGAAAACAGTTTGTCTTCACACTCTGGGTAGCACACTGTCCATGAGGGTTGCAAATGCACAACCATAGCGGAGCTGTTAATGAGCAGACACACAGATACTTGTAAACACACAGATGCACAAGCAGATGCGCAAACATACTGTATAAACACACAAACACATACCATCCTACTCTGGGAATAGGAGAACCAAAGGATGCACAGTCCAGAAGAGCAGGTTTGTTCATGATGACCTGGTAGACTTTATTATTCGGAGTGAGTACTCTGGGAGGCTCGGCTGTAACAAGAAGAACAAATTATATATTAAATATTGTTGAATATGTTTGTATACATTTGAATTAGAATTTCAGAATTTAGAATTTGTTTCAAATGTTATTAGGTTTAGCTATGGTACAGTAAGCCCGCTAGTGTTCCTATTGTAGAAACAAGTTACGAAGCAGGAATTTCTGGTGACATTAATTTGGCAATTTCACGACAGTTGGGACAACAGGAGAATTAATCTGAGGAAATGACGTCGGAACAACGTTGACTACATGATGACAGGATAACGTTGAACGAATGCCTCGAACACAATGATGCACAAACTATTTTAAAACAATGTTAATATATTTAAACAAAAGCCTGACCCATTGGGATTTAAACTCCAGTCACTGTGAGGAGAGAACTGTGTGCTTACTGATAGGCCATTAGGGAACATGCTGTTGATGCTAGTAAATTGGACACAACAATGAGCAAACAAACAAACAAACAACTAAATAAATAATTAGAAAAATATTAGGCAACAGTGATTCACAGACATTTTAAATCGGAAATCAGGGGAAAACTGTAAAAATAAAAACACTTCACAAGTGTGAGATCTGTTCTGTAAAATCATACATGATACAGTTTGGCCATTATATTACAGTGGGGCAATTTGGGAGCTAAGATGCACTTCACAATATTTCTGAAAGTTAATTAGAGAGGTAACAAGCTTACATGAGATTCATGCGCTGTGCACGGGAAGCTGTTGTGTCTGATAAGAACTCTAAACTCTGTTAGAAACTTAACCGTGGGCATGGTCAGATGTGCGAATGGCTGCTATTCAGAATAAATGTTCCAAATTAGGGTTTAAATTGACCTTATTTGATGTTGTATTTGCACTGTTGCGTTTGGCTCATTTTTGGCTCAATGTTATCTAAACACAATTTTAGCACTATCTAAACATAATTTTATCATATCCTATATAAATATATAATATAGGTATATACTGTAAATATCTAATACTACAGTAGATGTGCCTGCAATTGCGTCTGCGTGGAATTTAACTGCACACTCATAAGCGCTTATAAAAAAAATGTACAGCTCCATCTGTCGATTTTTTTTAATATAAGGGAGTCTTCTATTGACATATTTATCTTCAACAACATCTATCTTCTCTTCCTGTGGGTTAACTGAAATGAAATAAAGCCCATATGTTACCTCAAGCTCGGCCAAATACACCTGTGAAAACCCCATTAAAATTTGTTCAGTCGTTTTTTTACATAGTGCGTGCACAACCAAACAGACAAACAGACAGACAAAAATTCCAAAAACCATCTTGATGTGTTCTATTACTCATCTTACATCTTTACAATTTTATTATATGTATAGATATGCATAAGAAATTCTAGGAAGTTGATTATTAGTGTACAACCTGTGCAGGGAAATGTCAGAAAAAAGTAATTGTGTACAGTGAAGAATTTTGAGACTGTGCTTGAGAAAATGTATTGCAGGTACACCACACAGTCATAATTAGTGTTTTTCATATCTTGATAGCACAAACTAGTTTCATTTTCCCCCAGAGGCTACTGCCAGAACGGTTTTCACTGAACAGCTGCTATGTCACCATTAGCCTCAGCACAGGTGAGACCCTAGTCAATCAATTTCCTGGGTCTCAAGACACACGGAATCCCATATTGAAGGATTAACAGCCTTGAAACCCAACATTAGTCCAATTAAGAAGTTTAAGCCTGCATTGGAATAGTTTTTGGCACAGTATTCATTACACTCTAGAGCTCTTTACTGTCATTTGGATTTAGTGCAGTGACAGAAGACAACTGATAAATGAAGATTGTTGTCAAACATGGAAGCTTCACCTGCCAAAATTAAGAGCAATGTGCATTTACTGTAGTAAATAATACACACAGGAGTTAAGCCACCTTTCTTGTACCTCAAACTAGTCACTGGCAAATGAGCAAACACCATCATGTTTATCTTTCAAGGATGCCTATAACCTACAACATATATTTAAAAAACTTAACCTTAAATTATTAGAACTTAAAGAACAGGTTTGCTTTTTTCAATACTATATGGACAAATCAGATAGAAAGAAGCTATACAGTTGAGTTACTTTTAAAACACTTTAGAAAATATGTTGTAAAGATTACTTTTACATGCTTAATTTCCTTTAACGTGTATAATTTCACATTTATTTCGATTTATGAAAATGGTTATCTTTAGAATTTTGCCACTGTTGAGTATCTTTTTTTTTCTTTTTATTTGCGAAGCACTCCTCGTTCAGCACTGCATTCACATAATAAAACCAATGAAGTTTAAAAATTCCACATGACATAATGCAGCTACAGTATGCCGAGGCTTTGAAATGTTTAAAACGTACCAAAATTGTATAAGGGTATGGAATATTATTGTAGAGTGTGGTAAAAAATGGTGCACTTGTACAACATTATTCACAGCAATGTTTAATTTGTAATTCATTTTACTAAGTATATTTACCTAGATATCTGATGAGAGTGAGATTTAATTTATTTTACTTAGTTTTTTAGATTTCAAAGCAGTTTGCATTTACAAAATTCACAAAAGTCAAGTAATTATTATGTTTCATAGTGAAGAAGTAATGAAAATACTGAAGCAAGACAGCAGGAACAATTACACAATTATATAATATTGAAATAATCTGAAAACAGATTAAATGTTAATCTCTAAAACAGACACATTACCCAGTACGTTGACGAAGGCATTGGCTAGCAGATACCCATATTCATTAGAGATGTTACACTGGTACACAGCGCTGGAGCCAGTCTGAGCACCAGTGAAAATAATAGTATCATTCTCCACCTTCCTGCTTGGGTCTACAGGAGCATCTATTAGGAAATAAAACAAATATACAAAGCATAAAATCATGAGATTTGTTGTAAATAAATAACTCAGATCTATAAGATAAGATCTAGATAAGATCCTGCAATTAATTCCTTTCTATTTGCCTTTGACACACACAGGGCCACATTCAAAGTTAAATGCAACATAATGAAGATTTAATACAGATCAGTATTTAGATCTTATTCAAAAGATGTACTCAGAAGTTACTTGCAAAATACAAATAATGGAATTTTTTGTTGGTTTGTTAAGCCACACAGTGACCTATGAATTATTCAAGCATTAAAAACCATCTATCTAGAACCAGTGAGAAACAGGCGCAGATGATGACAGACGATCAGGCCGGTGATTAGTATACTGGTAAATTGTATCTTTAGGCGCAGTAAAACATCTATCCCCATTTCTCTCATTTAATCTACATTTCTTTAACTTAATATAGAGAAATGAGGGCTAGCTTAAGATCTTTGTACAGTTCTGTATACGTGTAGAAGGTGGGTGTTCAGTTAGCTTATTCTTCAACCCATTAGTGTGTTATCTTTATATTAGATACAGCGATTATTTTAATTATATTATTCATGAAATTTTTTAACTTTAGCAGCAGAAACTACACACAAATAATCTGCCATGCATAGCTGCAAAAGCTGTCTCAAATAACAAATATCAGAGTAAGCATGTATACTAAGGAAAGACTAACTCTCAATGGGTACTCCATTCATAGACCAGGTGATGATGGGTTTGGGATCCCCTCTTGCTCGGCAGGTTAAGGCTCCATTCTCATTCGGAGCCAAAATCAGATTACGTGGCAAACTGATCCAGTACGGAGCAGCTGGAGACCAACAAACAAGAACAGCACAGGAATGGGATTAGGAAAAATTTCTAGTCATTCACTGAACAAACATAATATTTAGAACGCTGCACACACCACAGAGACAAACTGACTCACAGTGCTCGTAAGATAGAGTCGTACATTATGCAAAGGTTTTCCGTCTGATAGCATTTGTTTACAGTATACAATACATACAAGCTCTTAATCCTGTGAGTGCTCGGAACCCTTTTTCCTGTACCGCATTTTCACAAGACAATCAAATAAGGATCCTCAATATTCTATGTTGTTTACTGACGGAACATCAGCTCCCCAGATAATAAAGTCATGCATTGCATTTAAAAATCAATAAGAGGAAATGTAGAGAAGAGCAAATGAGGAGTGAAGTGATTGAGCCTGCCATCCATCTTACTTTTCACAGTTACTTGGATAGTGTGCTGGACAGAGCCCAGGCGGTTCTTTGCAGTGCAACGGTAATCCCCAGCATCTATCTCAGTGACCTCCGTGATCCTGAGCATTTTCTGAAAGTTTAGAAAGCTGGTTCTTTCAGTGGAGAGCTCACCATTCACCTTGCTCCAAGAAATGTCTGGAGTTGGGCTGGAGAAAAAAATCAAGGAAAGAAATAAGAAAAAGATGAGAGAAGGAGATCTAAATGAATTGGAGTTAACGTAAAACAGATGAAAAATTAAAAATAGTAAAAGTTAGCTTACAGTCCTGCAGCAATACACTCCAGCTCTAAATCTTCTCCCCTGAGAACCATCTTTGAGCTTGTAGAACCACTCGGGACCAGAAATGAAGGTTTTATCTCTTCTAGTGCATCACCTGAAGTGAGAATACTTACAGTAAAAAGTCTGATTGAGCAGGTAAACATCTTCACAGTCACAACTTGCTGTTGATCCGTGCAGCACAATTCAGCTGCATTTCTACTCACTTACAGTATAATATAGCTGCATTTTAATTCTGATCGATGTTATAACCATATAGCTTTCAAAACTAAAAAGCCTTCATTCAGGGCAGTAACCACTTGGCATATTAAACCGGACATCAATCAGGGACATAAGAATCACATAGCTGCTAGAACCTTCCTCTTAAACCTTTGGTCAATGAGTCCAGGAGTGAATACGAGGCAGCAGCATCAATGAGAAATGAGCAAACTGGGGGAGAGTCTCAGAATCGTTTGAATGAGATGAATAAAGGAAATCGGTGGCGAATACTGAAAGGTATTGGATGTTTTTTATCCAATATTCATCTAAAAATCTACAAGGATGTTATAAAAGCAGATTTTATCTCTATGTCAGAATCCTGAAGTAGATACTAATGAATCAACATGAGCATGGTTGTAAAATCCTAAGATGACCATGATGATAGGAAATCTTGAGAATGCAAACTAATATCTCAATTTTTAACTAATAATAGCGGTAAACATTTTTTTATTTTTAAGAGAAAACAATAATTTAAAAATTTTTATGTGTGTGTATAAAGAAGCCCAGAAAGCCACAGGAAATGTCACCATACAAATTTGTCATTCTGAATGGATCAGGTAACAAATCATACAGAAATTATGGAAATATTAATATTAAGAAACAAGAAAAGAACAAGAGAACCCATGTTTGTTTTGGAGAGGTGAGGAAAGGTTGACTGGAGTTTTGAGTTAGTGAGTGATTTGTGGTTGGTGAAACTATGAGAGGGGTTATTCTCTAGGGGTTGGTTAAAGTACAGAGGGGCAATCACTAGGGGGCGGCATCACTCACCACCAAACAAATCAGTCTCATTCAAATAAGCTGCCATTGTCTCATTGATTGCATCCACTGTAACACAACAGAAATTCAAAAGCATTGTAAATGGTTTTTAAACCATTAAATTAAAAGTTAATTTAGAATAAATGAATAAATAAACAAAAATAACAATAGGATGATACAATTAGCATTTCAAAAGAGGCTGAATAACAGAAAAAAAAACTGTGGCTGTAAAAAGTAAGCTGTGGAAAAATAAAGTCATGAAAAACATGATTAATGAAAGGGTTAAACGTTCTGCTGTCTGTGACATTTCACAAAAACATGCCTAAAGTGTACCCTTTGTCCCTCGGAAAGATGGGTCAGTACATTACTGTGATGAATGGTGGTTTGGAGGCTTTAATGCAACCTTCTCAAACAAAAACCTATGTGACTCCAGACAAGGCGGTGCATTCAGAGCGGGTGGCATCGCAGTTGTGATTATCGTAATCATAAACTACTGCAGGAAACTACCCCCGGCTTCTCTCCTACAGATGTACGCAGCACTCATAAGAGACTCACTGTTGAGGACACGGACGCTGATGGGCTGCTTTTGCTGAATGGTCTGTGTGTGGGGGAAGCGTGCGTAACAAATGTAGTCATTTCTGGAATCTTCCGTGATCACGTTGGAGAAGTAGAGGTCACCGTTCAGGCCCTGAGAGACACGACCGCTCTGTGGAAGCCTCTGGAAATCTGGGGGATGCAAAAAGATGGAGACAGAGATACAGAGAGAGAGAGCAAAGACAGACAGGAGAGGCTATTATAGGCTGCACATAGAGCCAGGGTGACAGTTACATGCTTGAGCAGACAAAGAGAGTAATACGGAGTGAAGAAAACGAAAAGATAAAGATGAACAGAGGAACAGAAACAGTCCACTGCTTCAACACTACTGGCAAAGTGTATGGCAATAAAACATGACAGCTTCATAAAAATACGAAAATACATTTTCGCATTACGAAAGGACTCACAGAGTGAAGTAGGGTATAGTAAATGTAGCTCTTTTCTCTTTAAAGGAACTCCACAAAATATATACACTCTTGCTCTATTTCAACACATCACATTAGACTGATCCTCTTATTTCAAAATTCGAAACGAAACCCCTCAGTTCTTAAAAGTATTGCTTGGATTGACTGCAGAGGATGTGGTCCTGAGTTCTGCGTCTAAAGGGAGGATTAGTGTCGTTGAGGTTAAAGAAAAAGGCTTACTGTTATCCATCCAGAAAACGATTGGAGGAGGAAGTCCAGCAGGAGGTCTGCACTCCAGAATTAGAGATCTGCCTTCCTGGATGACGATTGGTTTGATTCTTTCCTTTGACCACAGAGGCGATTCTACACATCACAACACACGATTGTTTAAATATCTCCTATGCATTTTTACACAATAGTCCACCATGCATTTTGGACACAGAGTTACCTTTGGAATGATGGAAAGAGCAAAAAGGAAGGACGTTGACTTAAAGTGAAAATTTTAACATGAGGAGAATATGATTGGAACATTGGGGAAATGTTGCATGCTGTGCATTTAAATTTATATACCTTCCAAAATAAGTGCTTTGATGATGGTGGAAATGACTATTATCCCCATGGATAACAAAAAGAAAGTTAAATTGCAGCATATGAACTAAAAAAAAAACAAGCCAAAAATATAGCATGATTACAACCACATTATTCAAACCTACTGGACTGGCGGATGACAATGTTGTTTGAGACGGCTGTCCCGTGCTCGTTGCGTGCAGTGCACTGGTAGATCCCCTCATAATCCTCTGCCCGCTCTCCTCCACTGATGTCAATCACCAGGGTCCCTGAATGAGGCTTCATTGTCACTGTAGGGTCCTTTTCAATATCAAAATGTATGCCGTTCTTGGTCCAGGAGAAGCTGAGAAAATACATTTAACACTTTAGCCAGAGCAAAATAATAATGCACACCCTTCATGTGTGTAGTTTAATTTATACAGTACCAGCCAAATGTTTGGACACACCTTCTAAGTCAATGTTTTTTGTTTAGTGATTTACTTTCTACATTCTAGAACAATACCGGAGATTTCAAAACTATGAAGTAAGATACTGCATTAGGTAATTAAGTAACAAGAACAAGAACAACAGTCACAGACGACACGGACAGACAAAAGGTCTTGCGAGAACATTATTGTCAAGTGCATTTGCAAAACCCATCAAGCACTGTGATGAAACTGTCTCTCATGAAGATCTTTCCAGGAAGGCTGCTGCAGAAGAGAAGTTCATTTATACCCCTTTCTCACCTATTCGGTTTCGCACGGTACTGTATATCCACACAGTGAAACAAGTATTATTATACCAAACAACTATGCAGATGACATACCACATATTTATCCAATATACACTACTGTATATGGCCAAAAGTGTGAAGACAACTCATCATCCCAGTGCTGCAACATAGAAAGCACATATCTTGTCTAGAATGTGTTTGTATGCTGTAGCAATATAATGTCGCTTCGCTGGAACTAAGGGTCCAAACCTGTTCTAGCAAGACAATGCTACTGTGAACAAAGTGATGTCCATGAAGACACACTGTGCAGAACTCCAGAGTCCTGCACGGAGCCCAGATCTCAACCCCTAAGGATATTTGCTATAAACTGGAACACTGACCACATCAGATCTCTATGAAGGAAATTTTGTTTGCTAAACACACAAAATATTTTGTAAACATAGCAGTTCAAATCTTAGAAAGAAACCAAACATCAGTAATGCTGTTATAGCTGAATGAACACAAATCCACTCAGCCAACCTCCAAAATCTCCTAAAAAGGCTTGAAGAGTGGAGGTTAGTCTAAAACAATGTTTGAGATGAAATGTTTGACATTCACTTATGAGTGTAATGGCCAGTTGCCCACATACTGAAAATATTCCTGCAACAGTAATGTTTATCACAACCAGACCAACCAGCCAACTGTTTATCTCATTAACATAAAACCAAACTGATTAAATATAGCTAATATATTTTGGCTGACAAAACTTTTTGATGACTTTCTTTCAGCTATGAGAGCTGAGCATAAAAAGATCCTCAGAAGTCATAAAATAATGTGAAATTTAAAGATTGCAAATCAAGGACTATTCATAACATAATTAAACCCGATTCCTTAGCTCACTGCCACTTGCTTATCTTCATTCCACACATCCTTTTTGTTATACTGTCATATATCTTTTGGTAACAGGTCTAAAAAAAAATTCATCTAATGACTAAGATGCCTCCCCTTTATGATTTCAGTGTTTACATTCCATGTAAGAAATTATGAGGCGTGTTCAAGCCAAAACGGGACTTTTGATTGTGCAGTATAACAGAACACAGTAACGAAAGTAAACTACCTTGATTTCTCTATATAATCCTCTGCTACACTAATGCACTTATCCCAGCATTTCAGTAGTGCTTGAATACCATCAAGGTAGAAAGTTCTCTGATTATGTCAGAGCCATGATTAGGCATAATCCTAATTCATGTCTGGAATACTGGCCTCCTAGGAACTACTTTAACAGCCCAAATGTTTTAAATCAGTGGGAGCGAGATCAGGACTATACAAGGAATGTGGCAATAACTGTCTGCCGAGTTCCTGTAAAGTGCAAGTCTTAGACCTTGTTCACACGGGCGTTAATTTTTTGGATAAACGAACGCGCTCTGAACGTCCTAGAGGTTTATGTTGCGTTTTGTAGTGGCGCTCGATTGACTTCTACTGTACAGTACACTGGCGTTCGTTTGTCTCTGTCTAACGCCAGCCTGCAGCCCAAATTGTAGTTTGTGTGTTAACCTGTGGAGGC
>JAQMYL010000012.1:22028443-22045292 GCA_030014365.1 Clarias pachynema
TTGAACCCGTTACACAGGGCTAGTAGTATCTACAGATACAGATACACACCCAGGTATCGGATCAGTACTCGGTATCGTCCGATACCCTGAGCCCAAGTATCGGAATCGGTATCGGGAGGGAAAAAATGGTATTGGAACATCTCTAGTGAATTTGGGAAGAAATATGGTGTTCCTGATGTACCCTCAAAGCGTGTTATTCAGATGATGGTACAGAAACTAGAAACCCCCCTGATATTCTTGTCGATACGTGTATGGAGCGTCATGTCGAAATGTGTCTGGCAGAAAACAGAGATCACTTCCAGAATCACATGTAATGCAATCGATTACACATACATCAAGGTATGTACGCTTAATTTTTTGGGGTTCAGATTGCTTCATCATAGCGAGAGTTATTATAGAATACTCGAGGTGAATAATCCTGTACTTCATTTAAAAAACTTGTTTTCCTCAAACCTGCTCAAATGGAGTTATCTCATTTTGCAGTCTAATTGTTCAAATAGTGTGAATACCACGACATGCACTGTTCTAGAAGTATATGGACACATCAGCATCAAACTCGTTTGTTTCCTCCCCAAACTGTTGTCACCACTTTGAAAGCACACAATTCTTCAGGCTGTAGCATTGTCTGAAACTTCCCGGCCCAAACCTTTTCCAGCATGACAATGCCTCTGGTGCACACCCTGGAGTGAAGAACCGTTTCTGTCCTGCACAGAGCCATGATCTCACCCCCACTGAACATGCTGGGGATAAACCGGAACACCGACTGCACTCCAGGCCTCCTCACACAACATTAGTGTCTAACCTTACTAACACTCTTGTAGATGAATGCATTTAATGCACAGTAGGTCTTTTTCAAGACTCTCACAGATTCCTTATGTCCAATTCCAAATATCCAATATACGAGACATAGAATTTGATACAGTTACCTCATGGAAAATATTAAATTATTTCTATCAAAATCCTTATTTCTTGTTTGTTAGAGGTCAAATGTATGTCTTTTGTTCTTAAAATCCGACTACATTTTCAGTATTGAGGAGCTTCAAAAAAGTCTTTTGAAACCAAATACAGACCTGCATATGTTTCTTGAATTATTTATAATCTTTCAAGCATAGGACTATTAAATTATTTAAAATATTCACTGTGAATCAAGCGTATCAGAATTTTTTTTTTGAAGTTTATAGCAGGTCTGTTTGAAGATTCTATTAGTGTAATCTCCTCTGCTACTTCTCTTATCTACAAAGACTGCTGTACAAAAGCATTCCATCAAGCGCAGGCCGGGCGCACTTCTCATAAGCCTCTCATTAGATTTTATAATTGCAGAGAAGTTATGCAAATCATCGAGGTGGTTAACATATGAATTGGGGTCCTGTAGTTCGGGGAATGCACTTGGGTTAAAAAGAAGCTGGTCTCCTTTTCATAAGCACAACAACACAAAAATCTATACTGTACAAATTACCAATGAGCCGTGTTTGGTGTTGTTTATGGTGTTGTTTTCCCAGCAGCTTTTTAACTCAGGAAAGGTCACATGGGTTTCGTGAAAACATGATTCACCATCGGAGCCTGCGTCATTTCCGTGAAACACGGTTTATGATTCAGCATTCTGTGTGATGTGTTGCTTGTTTCTGTTACTTCCTAAGTCACAGTGCCGGTTAAACCCTTGTTTATGCACACTGTCTCATCAGTGAATTTGTGTATTCATTACCCTACTCCGACTCAATGATATTCCTGACCTTTCTCCTGCTACCTCTTAGATTGCTGTGTGTTAAAATCCTAATTGCTGGAAATGGAACTGTATTAACTAAGAGCCGTAGTTGGCATGCGAAAACAAAGCGTGTGACTATGCTGTCCAAACCGGATAAATCACACCGATACAAAAACACACTGTGTATCATCCTCCTATCAGTACTTAAAATTTAAATTACTTTCCCACATAGCATAATCAATTCCACTGATACATCGACAATCTACAACTGTATACAGCCATAAAGCAACACTAAAGACTGCACAGAGTTAATTAAAATACCAACGAATTCTAGAGAACCCGTCAGTGTTCAAACACAAGCTGATTCTAGTTTGCCACACTGCAGTGGGCAGGTAGAAACACTGCCATTGGTTTATCCCCTGATCTTTAAAGCAGATCATCAAATGAAGAATTATGGTTCCTAAATCACGTTAGAAGTCATTAAAATGAGATCAAGGGCAGGCAGGGAGCTGAGAGAGAAAGCTACATTGCTGAAAATGACCTCAGAGAGCCCCATGCATTATTTATTAATTTATTTTATCAACAGGGTCACCGTGTGTGCTCAAATAGTCAGTGAGCCAGTGATGCACAAATACACAAAGAAAACAGGAGGCAGCAAATGCAAGCATATGCACTCAGAGGTGATCGGGCTCTGCATTTACGTATGTAAATAACTGGATCGGAAACAGATCATTAGTTGGTTCGGCTAGAAGTACATTTTCGACTAATAATCGGAATAATAGCCTAATCAGAACAAAAAAGTATGATGTAAACATCCCAATCATAACAACCTGCCTGATCAGAATGTGTAAACCTTCGATAATCCGTTCAATAGTTAAATATTATCCACGTAAACACTCGATCTGATCATCTCTATCTTATGGAAATTAAAATATACTTTCTGCATGTGTTTGCCCTTAACGGGGCAATATTAGTTCACATGACGAGTTTCACATGATGAGGGAAAATTTGGTTTCATACCTGATCAGTAAATCTGTCAGAACAATTCTGTCTTCACGTTCATCCCCCGGGACTCTGGCTGAGGAAGGAGTCCTGACTGGCTCATATTTCACATGTAATAAAGCATCTAACTAATCATAGATGAGACTGAATCCTTGTAACCAATCATAACACAGGAGGGTTTATCAGGAAAGATGGGAAGCCTAACCTAACCTTAAAGTCGGAGAATGATACTTCTTCTTCTTCTTCTGTTATTTCAGAGTAAACATGTCAAAGCAGACAGAACCACTTATATTATTATTATGATTAAACGCTTTAAAATAGACTTTTACGTTGCATCAGCACAATTATAATGGATTATAAATATAATGCTATGCACCATCCAGCTACCGCGTCTTTACAATGAGCAGAAGAACAATTAAAGAATGTTAGATCTCCTTCTGCGGCGCTTGAAATGACAACGGAACAACACAGACAGCGTCACAAATCTGAGTAGGAACAGAGAATGTTGTGTTAAACACACACTGACACATCCTACAAATAGGGGAGACAGAAATTCAGACGGAACAATAAAATCCTTTGCAATGAATGTAAATGTAGACAGATCAGATTTTTCTAATGAAAAGTGTAGCTAACTGCATTTCCCAACAATGGAGCATCGGCAGGAAGAGAGCTCTGTTAGTCAGCAGATCCTGAGGCTTATGAGAAAAAAAGGCCCATTGATGCAACAGATTACAATGAAGATACAGGTGGATCTCTGAAACAAACACACACACACACACACACACACACACACACAATGTACTGTATTTTGAGATTCCCTCTCTCCATTGCAATCTGTTACACTTACATTCAGCTTCCTTTACTGATTTACTTTTGCTTTTAAGATTGTCTAAATGAATATGAAAGCTAAACTACTGTCATTCATTTCGGCACGTATAGGATCATGATTGTGATGCTAATGTTTTAGTTAATGTGTGTTTTGTTTTGAAGGGGTGGGGGAGGCATACAGTGAATCTCTGCTAAAATCAGTGACCTCGGGTCACAGCCGCACTGCCTGTGCCGTTCCAGCACAATCCGTAATCAATGGGCTTTTTTTCTGTTGAGCTTTAGGATCTGCTGACTAACAGCAATGCCAGCGCTTTCGGCCTGCTGATGCTGCACTGCATGGAAATGCATTTAACCATCTATTCTCACTTTTCAACATATCACACAGGTAAAGAGGTAAGATTAGTGATAAATAGTAACGCTGTTTTTTTTTGTTGTTTTTTTTGAGACAGGACCTTTGTTGTGTGCAAATTATTAGCGTGCTCTAAACTATGCACACATTGGCAGACGGCACCACATTCTGGGTGGTAGGAGCACGTTACATGCCAAGTTTGTTTACAATTCTTAGAAAATAAAAGAAAAATCATAATATTAAATCGGAATATTGATACAATAATCATACTTACAAATTAAATTGGGTACAAAAAGTATTGTGAAAATATCGTATGGGCTGGTTCCTGGTAATTCCCATGACTAACGTTTAGATACTGTACTCATGTTGTAGGATCACCTTAGTTGAGGTTCTCTTTGGGAGAGACAAGTACGGATAGGACCGAGTCCATCAGAGGGACAACCCATGTTAGATGTTTTGGAGATAACGTCAGAAAGGCCAGATTGAGGTGGTTTGGACATGTTCAGAGGAGAGATTGTGAATATATCGGTAAAAGGATGCTGAGGTTGAAACTGCCAGGCAGGAGGTCTAGGGAGACCCAAGAGGAGATTTATGGATGTAGTGAGAGAGTACATGAAGTTAGTTGGTGTGAGAGAAGAGGATGCAGAGGATAGGGTTAGATGGAGGCAGATGATTCGCTGTGGCGACCCCTGAAAGGGAACAGCCAAAAGACAAAGAAGTGTAATCATAATGCTTGTAAAATCATAGTGCATGAAAATTCATGAAGTAATCCTAGCAACAAGAAAATAATTCAATCCATCTATCGATTGGTCTATGAGTTATCTATCTGTTGGTAAAATGCAATTACCCATCTCTTCCCCACTTTTCAACATATCACATAGCAAAGCGCTGAATAAATGACAGCTCAGTAGTAGAAAAAAAACAATGTGGATCTAAAGCAGTAATTTACATAATTGTTTCAACAGATCTCTTTGGTAAAAATGCAATGTAATCTGTTACCTGTTGATTGTTCCATACAAGTATGTCATTTAGCTGGTGCATATGAAAACCAGTCATACGGGAGCTGCAGCACCTGCTCACTTAAACAGAACCTCTTAGCAATCTGCATCTGATGAGCACAGGTGACCATGGCAACAACAAAACGGAGAAATTGCAAATGAAAAAATACCCATCTGGTGCTGTCTAAGTCACTGTGATGAAATTGCCTCTACATTTAGCAGAATGGAGATGTACTAAACTGTTTTTTTTTTTTTTTTTTAAACCATGCAGTCATTCTTCTGCATCTCAAAAGGCTTAACTTTTTTTCAGGACCCATTCCCACCTGTTCTCCTGAAAGGTCACGCCGGAGGTGGTCTACAGCCCTTGCTCCCACTTAACAGTCAAACAGTATATCCCCGGTGCCAGGAAATACAATCAAATGGAGTGCAGACCTCTGAAACGCCTCTATTGTGAGCAAAGGCTCTCTGCTACACAGGGTAGAGCTATATGTATCAGTGGAAGGCGGTGTTCACTCATTAGCTTCTCCCCATTTCATTCCTGTCTCTATTGTGCCTCACATGCACAAACCAGACTCCCTGATGAAGAGACTGTGAAGAAGAAGAAAAGACTGTGAGAACTGCATGAGCGAGAGGAAGAGCTAGAGAGACATTCATTCTAGAAATTGTGAATATAAAAAGATGCTGTACTCTCTCGAGGTTGATTTATATCAAATAAAGCAAGTGTGTGTACTGATGCATACGTCATATCACGAATGTATTGAAAAAAGAAAGATACAAAACTGCAAGCACACGTTGTCATCAATCACATGGTGAGCACTAGGTGTTACTGTGTTTGATTAAATAATCCAATATCCAGCATGGGAATCAGTAAAGGTCATGGCACAGGGCAAGTCCAGCCACTCCTTAATCTCATTCAATTCCTGCAGGTGAATACTAATCCATTTCCCTTCACTGCTTTCAAAAAAAAAAACTCTGGCCATTCAGAGTTAGACCGCAAGCCTACAATACCGCTTTCAAACTGTGAGAAAATTAAATCAGTGCTCTGTGCAGTCCACAAGTATGAGGGAGAATCCGCTGACCTCCCAGTGGCAACAACTAATCAAACATGTAGGATTTGCAAAAGCAATTAATGGTAAATCTTTTTCCAATCACACCGCTTTTATTATTGTGCGCAAAAGTTTTGCAATTGCGAGTATGATCTTTTAAATTCAGGAAGGTTAAGCCAAGTAAGAGCTCATTTGCCTCAAATCCTTAACTAATTAGAATCCATAATTACTGTCTTGAAAATTGCCACTGGCGACTTTAGAGAACGCTTTAGTTCAGGGATATTTTCTTCCTTTTTTTTCGCATCATCAAGCTTAATAATGCTCCACATTTCATACTCGTTACTGACTGCAGGAAAGCACAAACACACAATCATTCATATGCAAAACACTTCCGCACAGCCTAAAAACAGTAGCAATCCTTATTCACCCGTAAACAGGTCTTAATTGCAAAAACAGCTTCCCAAACTTTCCATGCAGTTTGTCCAATTTGGGCTTTGAATCTGCAGGCCATACAAGTTTCCCCAGTTTAAAGCTGAAGTCAAATGACTGTTTTATCGCACCGCTTTGTTGATGTGCACTGGTCAGCTGGGTGACCTTCTCTAACGTGCATCAATCAGCCAGTGAACCGTTCACCCAGCCGTGTCACTTAATGGACATTTCAATAGCAGTGGGATATTGATTGACAAGAAGTCTATGTCCATCAATGGCTTTTTGAGTTCATGCCTGCAGAACCCTTCACATAACCTTTATACATGACACAGTCTAGTAGACACAGCGTTAATGATGTTCACTGAATGGAATGTAACAGGTTATAGTAGCTAAAAAATAGTTAAAGACTAAAATTCACAGATTGCAAACGATGCAAGTATAATTGAAGGAATATAAGTATTAAATAATGCTGGATTATTGGTAGCAAAGCTAGAGGTGCAAAATGATGTCGCAAAGCCAGGGACAAGAACGAGCTGCAAAAACATCCTCTGGCACCAATCAGACTTTTAAGCAGTAAGCACACTACAAACTAGCTATATTATTGTAACAGTTACTTATTTTACGTAATACATGTGGACCATGGACCATGTAAGGAATAATACATGATGTGGTCTCTGGATATACTGTAGAAACCTACTCAACATCACAATACTGTAAACTTTCCCCAGTTTATGGCAGTTCCTGTTCCTTTTACACCCTCTTATATCACTTACATTTCACTATCTATAATAAGTCATCCTCTTGCCAGCTTCTCTCATTTCTCTGTCCTGAATTCCAGAAATCAGACAAACAAAACAAACAAAAGTCTTACATTTAGGCATTAAGCAGATGCCCTTCATATATCTGAGCAGTTGATGGTTAAGGGCCTTGCTCAAGGGCCCAACAGTGACAACTTGGTGGTCACAGGGTTTGAACCTGCGATCTTGTAACTGTAATCCAATGCCTTAACCACTGAGGTCTGAAACATTTTACATGGCTGTGACACTGAAGAACCCTTTTATAGACATCTTACAGAAAGTTGAACCATATCAATAAAGGTACTGTTGTCTCCGTTTAATAATGGCATCTTTTTAAATTAGGGATGTTCAAGTCAAAGCAGGACTTGTGATGAAATTTCTCATGAATGAAACTGATTTACAGAAGACACTTTAAGCACAGTACAGTGATGAGACTCATAGCATAATGAAACATATGATTGGTGTACATCTGTGAAAGACAATCAAGGCTGATGTGGCTCAGAGCCTACTACAGTCATCCTCTTGAACATTCAATGAGTAGAATCCTTGAAAATCGATGGATTACTTGTCCCCAACTTGTGGAAGTCTGTGAGAACTGTACTAACACTCATTCCTGAACACCACTTGCACGTTACAGAAACTCAGCTGAGAATTGCCACATTATCCATGCAGTCCTGACCTTCCTCCAAGCCATTTCCACATGTTTGGGATATTAAAAGAGTTCCTTTGAAGCCAGCCTTTTAAACATGAAGCAGGCAGTGTAGGCGCATGGAGAATATATACTGTATTTACTGTATACATACTGTATTGTACGTATGAAGAAATAAAGTTAGTTTTTACTCTCATAACTGTGTTCTGTTATTCTGCACATTCGAAAGTCATGGCTTGACTTGAACGCCCCTCGTAGTTTATAATTAGCCTTAAATCATGCAGACCTTCTGCGTAGGAGTCAGTGTGTATGAGCTGCTAATATAATGTATTAAAATAGGCACTGTAATACAATATAAGCCTGTGATTTGTGAGATAAATGCAATCATTCCAGTACCACAAAGCTCTTGTTTTTTGTTACAATGTGTATCACCTTGTATCAAGCTTACTGTATATCACTTAATAAGTTTCTCAGCTTCTCTGACCTTTCATTTAATCTTAGAAAACTGAGAAGTATTTAATGCAATTTAAGGAGCATCAGACATGAAACTTAAATTATGAACCTTCCTCAAACCTGTACTTCAAATCTTTATGATGGATCAACAAAAAAAATTGCAATTACAGAGACACAAAGAAGGAAACAAAATGAGTTGTGAAATAGACAAAATATAAATACAAAAATAAAATGATGGAACGAGACAAAAAAAAAACGAAACAAAATAAATCAAAGCTTTTCACTGACATTTACTAGTTAAGTTAGCTTATATGCTAGCTACAGTACATTTGCCCAATAATTTATTATTACAGTGATAGGATCTATATTAATATTTCCAAACATTCTGTGCCAACCACAATGAATGAACTACTACTAATGAATTAAATTAAATAACAAATTAAACTAAAATAAAAAAATAACACACACATACCTTAAACAAGTTTGCAGGAATGGTGCTAAGTGACCCAACTGAGCCCAGGTGGGTAAGTACTTTGAGAAAATTGCCTGTGCTGAGAGAGGGATGGATGGCAAACTCTCTCCCCTATCAACATTAACCAATCATGAGCACCTGAGGGTTCAGGTAGCACTTTCCTCTATGAATGTTACAGCACCCACTGACACTGAATGAGCAGAAGTAAAGATGTGGCTTGCTGATAGACTGTGCCCTCCACGGTTGGTAGAGAGATAAAAAAATATATATATACAGTATATTAGAAATATAATACACTATAAAGCTCGACTCTTTATTAAGGAAATACTCATACATGCCTGTTAGGCATAAATTTAGACTGGGCATGTAATACTTTAAATTTGCGTATAAATCAAAGTACGAAGCACTAAAGAGTACATTCCTGGGAAAGGGGAATTCTTGAGCATTTCAGTTATGGATTATTTGACAGCAAAGTTAAAATGCAACAAAATGTTCCTGTGGGTTTCTGAGGAAGCTGGTGAATATGCATGAGGCATGAAGCATATGGGCCATTTGTAAATTTCATGATGGATACTAATTATTTTAAACATAAACAGTATGCTGCGACACTGCTGGTTAGCTATAAAGTTTTATCAACTTGCAGTTTAAAGACTTGTAGAGAGAATAGTAGCTATGGTAAAGTTGGCTAGATTGCACTGTATCACTGTTTCCAATCAGACTCCATTTTTATAGGCTTAATTCAATATAATTCATTTGGCTTAAATATCAACCAGGATATATTTCTCATATACCAAATTATTTATATTGTAATTAACAACATGGAGTACTGGACTGTTTCTTAAGATAACGCCTAGGAATAGAAGTTTACACAGGCTAAAAAATATGTCTTTTATGTTTCTGTTTTACTGCACCCTCTGGGAAAACTCTTATAACTCTATTTAATGCCTTTCACTGAGATATGATAACTCTCCACAGCACCCTGCTTGATCCTGACCCCTCTGTCCTGCTCCTTAAGCTTTGTGCTTGTGACTGATCTTGATCCTGCTGGTTAAATCATATTGGCTTTCCACCTACAGAGACCAATCTGACTTCTCACCTATGACCTGTGTTTAAAGGACAGGTTATCTGAGAAAGAGTGAAGACTGTTCCAATGAATTTCTAACGCATTTCGATACACACTGTAAAGGGTAAATGTGAGTAAATTAACTTTTAAAACATATATTTAAAATTCATCCAAAACACTGCATGTCCAGCACATCCAACTGAATAGCACATGAATAACATTTGCTAAAGAATGTGGAAAAGTTTTATTGATTATCAGCACACCTTTTTTCCTGGCAGCGCTGTAAGACTTCTAACAGTAACAAACATCCTCGTTGGAGTCTCTCTAATAACTCAATTTTTAAATAGAATGTTCAGCAGTAATACATATTCTACATTTCCACATTCTACACAAAGTAAATAGCATTAACTTATCCTCAGTCCTGTTGTTAGCAATGCACACAAACACAAAACCACAATTGAAATACCTCAGGTAAAAGTAAGCCACTAAACAAACACAAACTTCAAAAGCTCTTACTCAGAATGGTGGACTGAACAAAGCCAGTTAGAATAGGCATAGAAAACTACTGAATCAGATACAGCTATTCAGTGTCTGTTTCTGTTGTTGACTTTAGTCATCACAAAATGAGTATTGAGCAGAGATTAGCTTCAGCTTGATCGGCCATGACCGCTGATCGGCTGATTAGCCTTGGATATAACCGATTCTGTGCTGATCGCGCGTATGCTCTAGAGCAGTGCAAAAGAAATGCAGTCACTCTTTAATCCGGAGATTGCGAGGTTGAATCTGTAGCCAGGAGCTCTTACGGGAAGGGCTGTATATCAATTGTAGCAACAAATGATATCAATTATAGCATCACTAGCCAATCATGTGCATCTGTGCTTCATTCCCACAACTAAAGGTCTGTGAACTGAATAACAGTGATGATCAATTATACACCAGCAGACTGTGCCAGGATTATGGGCACCCAAGGCCCATGTACACCCATTGGGACCAAAAAACCATAATGCCCAACATGATCCCACAGAAATGCAGAAATGCAGCTGCCAATAAAAGTCAATGCTGGTCCTAATAGAAAGACACTAGAACACCCAGAGCACCACAGCCCGCCATGCATGGGGCCCAGCAGGCAAAGAGTTCGTGCTGCAATGCACTATTATTGACCATCATGCTTAAAAACAGTCAGAGCAAGACAAGGTCACAAAGCAGATGAAAGACAGAGGGCACAGAACAGCTAATCAATATGCTCAGCTATATAAAGTAAACAGTGTTAGCAAACTCACAATACCTCAGTACATGCTCAGGACAATATAACAGTAAACATTTATTATGTGGCTATAAAAATAATCTCAGAAACTCAATAAGAATTCTGGATCAAACCACGTTCTTGCATCTATGTGCACGTAAACAGTCAAATACAGTGAATACAGAAGAATTTATGCCAAGTATGAGATGCCAAGATGTCTCAAACATGTTAAGTAGTCAGTACATACAGTAAGTGAACATCACAGAAAATGAATGTGACATAATGGCTGTGAACTCACCTCTATCTTCTCTTCTCTCTTCTACTTTTTATCAGAGCTTGAATGCAGCACCTGAAATCACAGGAAAATATATTTATAACCAATGTCAACTCTAATGAACCTGTTACAACGTAGCTGTAAATATAATGAGCTCGGTGGCAAAGATACAAGTCTGGTGTCAGTGTTAAATTGAGGAAGAGCAGCAGACAGGATTCACTCCCTGTTACAGCTCACACTTGACTTTCAATTATGAAAATGTGTGAACTGTATGTTAGGATGAAACCCAGAGAGATGAAGATGATTGAGGAATGCTTTCCTGTCTAGAGAACGAAGATACAGCAGCCTTAAGGCCTGGGTAGAAACCTTTGCAAGAAATAAATAATTATCTCATCTCTCCACTGAGGTGTATGTTTACTCCTGAAACACTCTTACCACTGTGACTCTTCTTGCCCGCCAGATCTGTCAGTTGGCCCTTGTGACCCACTTAGTGCTGTTGCTGAAGGACCCACACAGATACCCTAAAACCGAACATCTCATAATCGTTTTTTTTTTTTTTTCTTTTTTGGCAAACAGCAAAAACCTGAGTACAACACCTTTGTGCGTAAAAACTCCTGCTTTAGTCAGAACGACTGTCCTGCACTCACCCAAGGAATATTTGACACAGTATGTAACTAAATTAACATCCCTTCAACACACCAGCGGTATTGCTTGCTACAAGAGTTCTAAGTTTTAGCTCATGAAGCGATGATCACAAAGTTTTTGTATCTGTCTGGGGCAAAAAAGCATAAAATGAACCCTCTAAAACACCATGAAGAAAATAATGCTTATAAACTGGATTTACTCAAAGTGTCAAGCAATTTCTTCCTTTTACTTTTTCCTGTAATTGAAATGGAAAAAAACTGTGGCAGTTAAAAAGAAATGTTAGACTATAATGGGATGCTGTTACGCCTGTATGACAACAGTAGCTGGTTGACTCATTCAAGATAAACGAGTATTAATTTGGTTCACTCTTGTACAGTATATAAAATAATATCATTGCTGTTGCCTTGGGGTGAGACTTACAGTAGCACTTCCAAATGTTGAGAAACAGCCCTGATCAGTACTGCAGCTAAAATACACAATGTTAGAAGAGTAATATTTTACTGATAATCCCACTATCTGGTTTCTCCTTACGAATTGGGTTTTCCCTCATGTTGTCTTATCGAGGTTTTTCCTTGCTGATGGAACGTTTGGCATACTCTATAGGAAACGAAGATGAAAATTACACAAAGATTTCTGTCAGGCTGGCTTGTGACAAATTCCATTACTAAAATCTGAGTTGAACTGAACTGAATAGAAGGGAGTTTCTCACAATACTGCTTTTTTGTCATCATGAAGATGTTGAGCATGAGATCAGCATGAGCAATCAGTAACAGATCTATACAGTACTATAGTACAGCGTGTCCCATAGAGGAAATAAATATTCTTTTACAAAGATGTAAATTTGTTAACAAAACATCATCTACATGAAAATATGTCTTTAAAACATTTACCCAATTGGCACCGATCTGTGCTGGCAAAACACAGCATAGGTCAATGATGATTAAAACACACAGATAAACATATACAGTATAAATATATGCAAGCCTCGCCGGTGTTTATTAACAAGGAGGTATCAACAAAAAACTGTGTGTATATGGATTTTCTGATATGTCAGGTAGAACTGCTACATAAATAATTATTTAAGTAAATTTTACCAGTAACGGAATATGGGAATGATGTTGCAAATATGTAGAACCTTTAAAAATTCACTTTTTTTTTTGTTGTTGTTTTTTTTGGTCATAGACACAAGTGAAAAAAACAATAAAAACACCCAATGACCTATTTTTGCATTTTTTGCACAGTCATGCATGTATAATTGAAATAGAATTCAGATCATCATACTGCCTGAAAAAAAGGACGTCACTCTTTAATGCACAATTTTGAGCAGTATATATGTTTATTTAAAACAAAACCTGCAAAACAAAGAAATGGATAAACAAAGAAATGCTGTGGACTTTAAGGGCTACAACACATATTCACTCCTCATGAACTGATGATGTACAATAACCTTCATATCATTTACTTGATTTTTCTTATGCATGGAAACTTTACACACTGGTTAAAGCTGAATCTATCAGAGTGAGAAATCCGAGTTGGTTTATTTACACGCATTTAGCAGCATTTGCATCAGCACCGCACACGGACCAAACTTTAGATCATTGGCTAAGTTACTGCAAAAAGCCCGAATTAAAAACCCGCACGCTGAGATCCGCTAGTACTGATAACGATAACGCAAAGTTACTGAAGCACTCAGAAGTTTAGCGGACTCTCCAGAACTGCGCTGGAAATCATTACGACGTAAAATAAATAAAATATGAGCACGAAAATGCCAGTGGTGTAGTTTTTTTTACCTGAAATTTCGGAGTCGGCGCGGCTAACTGCGCATAATTAATCCGTCTGAAAGTGAGTTTAGCGCAGCGTCCTGCTCTGCCCTCTCCTCTGTGCGCGCGCCTGAGACAGTGAATATCTCTCTCTCACTCACACACACACACACACACACACACAGGCATGCACGCACACAACCCCTTTCAGGCCGTGCGCCACCCAGACCCTCCCTTTGTCCGCTAAATCCGACTAAATCAGACCTTCAGGCGTATTAAATCAGAGCACTCCGAAACGCGGGGTCATATTTTTTCCCCTGAAAACTATATTCATTTACATCTCTATTTTTAGACATTACCCATTAATGTTGTTTAACCACGTGCTGAATAATTAATAGATATTTGTAACAATAAGCACCCTGGTACTGTACCGACACTGTACAGACTTCTGCAACTCGCGTGCAAAAATGTTACTTCACTGACGCAGCATATTAACCGCACGTGTATCTCATTCATTTAAAGCTCTCAATAACTGTACACGATAACACCATAACATTATGACCACCCACTTAATCTTGAATAGGTCCCCCTTTTGCCCTGTGATGCTCTGTGTTCTGACTCCTTACTATGGAAACCAGCATTAAACTTTGGCCCTTATCACAGTAGCTACAGTTACAATGTCTCGTGCCAATGGTACCTGAAAGTGGGTGGGTATAATAAGCAGCAAGTGAAGCTTTTGTCCCTGACGATGATGGGTTGGAAACAGGAAAAAATCCGCAAACATAAGGATTTTAGTGACTTTGACAAGGGCCAAATTGTGATAGCTTGAGGACGGGGTCAACACCAAAACTGCAGCTCCTGTGGGATGTTCCTGGTCTGCATTGTTCAGAACTAGGGAATTAAAACTGGTGAACCGGCAACAAGGTCATGGGCAGCCAACACCCATTGATGCATATGATGAGCGAAGGCTGGTCCGTGTACTCTGATCCAAAACAAGAGCTACTGTCACTCTATTTGCTGAAAAGGTTAATGCTGGTTCCAATAGAAAGGTGTCAGAACACACAGGTCATTACTGTTTTGGTGGCAAAGGTGGGACTTACTGAAATATTAGGCAGGTGGTCATAATGTTATTGATAATCTGTGAATGTGTTGTTTACACGACTGTAATGAAATAGCTGCACAGTTCAGAACTAACTAGCACAGTTACACACAGTTGCAGCTTCTCAGTCTTATCCTCTGATCCTGCAGTACACCATGTCCTACACATTTCAGTATTTTCCCTGGTCTAACACACCGGAGTCAACTAATTATCTGATAAACAGACCTTCCTGAGTTGAAGTGGGTGTGTTAGTGCAAGAAAAGCACTGTGCTGGACAGTGGGCAGTTGCAGGAGTGTAAATCTGTGGGTGGCATAAATTATCAGTTCCTGCTTACACCATTTTTTTCTACAGATCGCTACGAATGTATGAGTTATGGGTAGTCATAACTGTAAGATCATGGCTGTTGTGGTGATCTGTAGTGATTCACAGCTTGATGAGTATTCAAGCACTAGTGAAAGATTGGGATACTGTGTTCTGTTATTCTGTACAATCAAAAGTCCCAAAAGTTTTACTTGAACACCCCAATTGTACAATTACATCTGACGTTTTTAGGTTGTTTTCTCCATTTGTCAGTAGAAATAAATAATTCAACACTGTGTAAAACAGCGATATACGGATGGATTGTTGTATTGACCCAGCCTATTTTAAAAAGCAGAACTTTTGTCAATAGTATCGTCTTTATTAAAAGAAATTCAAATATGTAGTTGGAGGTACAAAGTACAAGAATGACATTGACTAAAATGCAAATGAGCCCACTACGTTTTATGACTGACCCATCCCATCATCATTATAACAAGCCAGTGAAAGTCACCCAACAGAACACATGCTGTTAACGTGAGGGGAATTGCCTTGGGCTAGAATCCAGACTTCCTTTCCCACTGGGCTTGCCCATTGCCACCAAAAGCAGACCCAGCCTACAACTGAGCATGTAGCAGATGTTGTGGGGAATCCTGACCTGCTGATTAGGTGGTTGGGAAAGCTTTATGGGAAAGATGATTCCTCTACGGTATTATTGCTGCCGTTAAGCGGACCGATTTGAAAAAGGCTTTTGACATGGTTGCATGGAGCAACAATGGTGGGCGATTTCCCTTTCAAAGTGTCTCTGTTCTTTCTGCCTGGCCCAGGATAATACTGCCCTTTACAAATTTGCACAAACCTGAAACATAATCCTGTTGAAAGCTCAGTGTACATGGTCTAGCACAATAAGCTGTAAATAACCACATCCTCTAAAGATTTTTAGACTTTCTTGTTTAGAATTTCTTTTCTTCTTTTAATGTACATCCCAAGCCTGCAATACACCAAAATGTTTGATGGTTTGGATTAAAATCTGTAAATCTCAAAAAGAAAAAGAAAAAGGTTTCGGACCAGTGCAGATAGACAACAAATACCAGTAAACTGGATACCTACATACTTCCTTGCAGGTGTACAGACACTAGATTACACCACAATAACAGGAAAGCTAAGCAGCTGTGTTTGTCTAATTGCGGTGCATTGATTGCATTTATCAGATTGCACTAAAGTGATGCAAAACTATTTCAGTAAACACTGTGCACCATTACCAAACACTTGCCAAACAAATAAAACCAGATTAAATCCTTATAATGATTGCGCTAGCCTTCAGCTCATGCTTCATTAAACCTCACTGCTGCCTTTTTATTTGTGGTACAACAATTTTGTAAAGGCGTTTCTGATGTTTCTGGCATTTCTGACATCTATGGTGGCGAAATGATTGATGTACTGTATGGATGCAGTATAGAACAGTATGAGCATGGACAGAGTTGGGGTGATTAAGCATGCCTGATGTCATTATTGCAGCACAAAGATCTGCTGAGGTTTATTCCTCCTCCTGTGTCTCACACACTGAGAAAGACACAAGGCTAGATGACGTGCAGTTACAGTGTATGAGTGCGTGTCTGAGGAGAAGCTATGTGAGATTGGTGGAGAATGTTGGGCTGAAAGTGTTGGTGGCATGTGTGTGTGTGTGTGTGTGTGTGTGTGTGTGTGTGTGTGTGTGTGTGTGTGTGTGTGTGTGTGTGTGT
>JAQMYL010000012.1:22079759-22103785 GCA_030014365.1 Clarias pachynema
TTTGTAATTACAGTCAATGTTGTGAAATGTTTAGTCAGTACATGTTATTACATTTGTCATAAGCAGATGCAAACAGATGTTGGTTCATCAGACTCTCCTTTTTTCTTTCTTTTGAGTTAATAAGAAAAAAATGCAGCGTGTCATGTTACCAAGTCCTTTGTCCTGAAAACTCTCCCTTGGTGATCACCTTGCATACAGTACAATGCCCTGACACCTGAGATTCATTCCATCATTTTTAAATAAGCATTTCCTTACAGAAACCTTCATTATATCAACAACTTGTGCTTTTCTTTTTGTTGAACAGAAACTTGGTTTCTAATCTGTTTATTCTTAGGTTTTCAACATAGACTGTACATCTGTGAATAAGTTGTGTCTATAGATAATAAATGTTACAAAAAAAAAAGAAAACAAAGAAAAAGCAAATTCATATAAAGGTTGAAACATAACCTTCCATATTGTCAGAGGTCAAGAGCTATATTAGGAAAAGAATCAACACCTTCTAACCAATCAGATTTAAAAATTTGTCAGCTATGGTATAAAATTATGTTAATGCATGTATTTTGTGTTTAGGGCTGGATTTATCTAGGTTACATGTATGTAGTCAGTATATGTTCTACCTTTCTATGCACACTACAATATCTCTGAACTAAAAAAAATTTTTTTTTAAACCTGCTGACATGTAATTGGGTAAGGATGAAAGTTCAGGTATGACTGTGGTTTAATGAATCTGGTAGACAAGCAACAGTCAAGCGATTTACAATGTGAAACAGGCAGACTATAATCAAACTCTGTGGTACACACAGAAACAGAAGGTTTAGTAAAGAGTGATACACAAACAGAGAGCTTATACTCAGGCAACAGGTGTGTGTGCTCAGTGTCCTTATATACTGAGTGTGAGGGGACCACATGTGCGCAATATGTAGTCTGGTGATCTAGAAAGTGAGAGAATTTGTAATGCTGAGAAACTGTGGTGCAGCAATGTTTGTAGTCAGTGCTGTGGTTTGGGAGCTGTTGATCCCAGCTTTGGTGCAGCTAGTCAATTTGATGATAAAAAAAAAAAACCAACATAAAACAGTCCACTTTGCATGTGCATATTGGTTATATGTTTTATTGTATACGGATTATGTTGTAACCATAAGGTTCTTTGCGTCCATAGATTTTAGAGAGTAAAAAAGCGATGCAAAACAGTGTTTCAAACTTCAAGGACACAAATGCAGTAGCACTGAGATATTAAGCCCAATCAATTTCAAATCAAAGTCAGATGAAATGTGAGATGTTGTGGAGTGTATTCATTAAACGTTTATTTGTCATGTAATCATTACTAGGTTAGGTGGGTTTGACATTTGATTCATATCACTTGACAATTATTCCCATCTATTTTATGTTATGTAGTGCATGACTATACTGGAAGTATAGTCATGTGCCACATAACATTCATCTGGACCGCATAGACGTCTTAGGACCCATAAGGTTATAACAGAGACCAGAAGTCTTAATCTCAGGATGGGAACTATGAGATGTAAGTGGAGACGCCGAATGCAACAGCTGGATGTACACCTCTCTTGTACTGTATATGAGGTGTATAATGGTACAGTACACATATAACCTTGATAGATGTAATAAACCCAAATGCTACTGGCTTAGGCGATACTGTCCAGTACAGTAAATAGTTCTTTATGAACTATTATGTTATGTCAGCTTTCCTTATTTACAAATAACAAGTTTATGGTATATAATATGGTGGTGCAGTGGCTAAGTGGTTAGCACTGTCGCCTTGTACCTTCAGGGTCTGGGTCCAATTCTCGGCTCGGTGTCGGTGTGCATGGTGTTTGAATGTTCTCCCTTTGTTTGGTACTCTTTCCTCCCACAGTCCAAAGACATGACTAACTGGCGTTCACAAATTGCCTGCAGTGTGCTAATGTGTGTGTGTGAATGTTGACCCGAGGTCTTACCGCGGTTGTAAAAATGGGAATAAATACAACGGTAATCACCATTGGCTTCCATGGTCCCTAGTTGGACAGAGGTTCCTAGATTGATGGATGATGGATGGTATGTAATATAGTGTTTGAACAGCATCCAAATCACATAATATACAACTTCACAGAATGTATAGTGGACAATAAGACACAGTACTCACTTACACAACCTCTACAGTATACCACTGTACTGTATCCTGTATACAGTGGGGGTGGACTGGAGTATATCGCAGGAGACTTAGGGCAAGGGACAGGTTGCCAATCCATCGCAGGGCATACATACACACTTGCACGCTCATTCACATGCTACAGTCTGTGGGAGGAAACCAGAGCACCAAGCACGAGGAGAACATGCAAACCGCATGCACACAGACCCGAGGTGGGAATCGAACCCGGACCCTAAAAGTGCACGGCGACCGTGACAACCATTACAGTACACCACATGCTGGCATAAGACACAGTATAAGATCTAAAAAAAAAAATTACTGACAGGAGACGTGTCCAAACACAAACAAACCTTCTGGACCAGAAGAAGGTTTTTCAAACAGTTTTTCTCACTAATTGCCACATAATTATTATTTTTTTCTGAGGCCTCAGGTTCACCCATTGTTTGTTTTTTTTTATTATTCCTCCAGGGCATTTAATAACTAAGACAATTTAGAGACAGCACCTTTAAAGATGAATCCGTGAACACCGCAGTAAGGCTGTTACTAATGACATACCATAATAATAATAATAATACTAATAAAGAGTGAAGGCGCGCGCTACACATCCGCGTGCACCTGTATTCTGTCTTGTGTATTCAGCGGCCGAGCGCGTGTCCGTGCAGCGCGAGCTCTGCCTTATAGCCGTTATTCCGTTATTATGGGATGTCACGTTAGTCCTCAAATTTACCTATAATCCTGATACATGTCCATCATTATAGGCCGGGGCTGACATCCACAAAGAGGACGAGTGTAAATGTAAAAAAATACATGTATAAACATAAATAATATATTGAATGACTGCCCAACACATTAACAGTTGTTTATTATTATTTTGTATTTAAATGCCATACGGTATTTATTCATATATCCCCGCTTTAATAAGGGATATCTGCGTAGCGGCGGCACTGCTTCCTCCTGGCCTTTAACGCTGCGCATTTGTGTTGCCACCTGCTCTCTCTCTCTCTCTCTCTCTCTCATAACAATCAGCCGCAACATAACGGAGTTACCTGCGCGCTATCGATAATAATATTATTAATAATAGCAGTAATGAGAACAAACACACGCTGCCTACCTCAAAACGGGCGAGTCGGCCTTCCGTCCTGCTCCTATCTGCTCCCGGTGTAACCGAGCTGGGATGTCTGATGTTGCTTCTCCTGGTTCTCCGTTAACGATTCCAACACCGAGCAGCGTTTCTGCGCGCATGCGCAGCTCACAGCGCGACTGCAGCGATGTTGATCAAATGAGTCTCAAGACCACAGACCCATGGGAGAAGGCTGCCTCGCCAGAGGGGTTACACATATTAAAAGCATTCCGTAGGCTGACCAGACACACCACGTCTCCCTCTCTCTATAACTCTAACCCTGGGTTCTCTTGAAACAAAAGGGATACTCTGTCCTCTATCCATCCATCCAAATGAGCTCTTTGTTACTGTCAGCATTAATTTTTATATTGGAAGCTGAAAACCCCAACATCAGGCGTCCTAGATGGACACTATGGACAGTTTGAACTCTACGGGAACCCACAAAGCACTGGGAGAACACACACACACACACACACACACACACACATGGACTGGAGGCGAGATTTGAACCCACAACCCTGAAGGTGCGGCGCGACAGTGCTAGCCTCTAAGCAATGTTATATAGCCTATTAAATGTTAAAAGAATACAATCGTTTAAAATGTTGTGTGTGGGATTTGCTTGTTTGTTTGTTTATTTATTTATTGGAAAAGGTATTCATTCATAACTCTTTTCCAGTTGCAGTGGATCCAAGTTCAAATTAGTAGGGGTGTTGGACACATCCTGAATGGGGGCCTTTATGCACAAGGCACAGTCAATCTATGGTATAAATAGTGTGAAAAACGAGAGAACCTCAGCGAAAACCCACATGGACATGAGAATAACATTCACACGAGCATCATCATGAAGATACTAACCTAAGCTCAGGACTGAAAGCAGGACCCTGTCGATGTGAGGAGGCACACATCTACATGACCATTCCTCCCTCATTAGAAATGAAAGAAAGCCATACATTTTGAGCTGATTTAGAAAAACTATAAAAGCTCTTGAGACTTCCTGGCCAAAAAAAAGTCACACATTCAAAAATTTCATTGGACCACATTAAGATCCTTAAGGTCTGGACCCTGTGGTGGCCAATCCATGTGTCTCATACTACCTAAACCACTCTTTCACAATTCAGCTGACCTCATTTTTTGGGCACATAACATTGATGAACCTAGACCTGACCACGAGAAGCACCCCCAGATCATAAAACTGCCCCCACAGACTTGCATGGTCGGCACTAAGCATGATGGGTGCATCACTCCATCCACCGCGCTTCTTACAGTACCCTGATACACCCATTACTCTAAAACAGGGTAAATCTGCACTCATCAGATCACATGATCGTTTCCAATGTTCCACAATCTGGCCAATTGACGCCTCACTGATAAAGTTTTTTTTCTTAAGGCTACACAGTTGTTTAGTCCCAATCCCATGAGTTCTTTTCGTTTTGTGCTTGTGGAAATTGAATTTTCTTTCCATTTAATTATGCATTTAAGTAATCTCCCAACATGCTCATTCAGGAATTCGACTGCAATTGGACAGTTCTTAACCCAAATTTAGAAAAATTGTAAATTTTTAACAATCTCCTTAGTTCGTTTCTTTGCTTAATGCAAGACAATAATTTTACACTACTGAAACAGGGTAACACCTTCACGATGTTACCACAGGATATATCTTGTGGCATGGTTGTTTAAGAAATGAGAAGCTACTCTCTGCATCAGTTAGGGTTTAATAACTTGCCAAATGAAACATATTAATCACTGCAGTAATTATCCAATGGAAGGCTCTTAACTACATGCTTAGTTAAATCCAGGTGATGATTATTTTTGGACAGGCAGTAGATAAAGCCTGTAATAGTAATCCATGGTCAGAGATATTGGGTTAGATATACCATTTCAGAGAGTAAGGGATAGAATGCAACAAAATACTTTTAAAAAAATTAGCTACAGTATTTTGTTCTGAGGTATTTATTTGCTTGTGCATATGGTGGCTTATTTATAATGTAAAATTTGTATCATTACTGAGTTATTTTTAGTTATAACTAGCAATGGCCAGTTTGCTGTTTTTTTTTCGCGTGTGTATTTTAATACTTAAGAAACAGCAGAGAGTGAGTCAATCCACCCTTCTGCTTGCTTGTAATGTACACTCACTGAGCACTTTATTAGGTACACCAATATGCCTATTCATTCATACAATGATCTAATCATCCTTACATATATACCATTGTATCTGTCAGTATACATGTAGTTGTGGTAAGAATAAAAACATCTCAGAATGCACAACACAACTTGAAGTGACTGGGCAACAACAGCCAAAGAATAGAAATTTGAGGCTGCAGTATGCACAGGATCAACAAAAACTGGATAGCTACAGTATCTCATTCATTCAGACTGGACTAAAGGTCGTTGTCCTGCATCTTCAGTAAACAAACTACAGTTAGTCCAAAATTAGCTTCCATGTATCTAGCCAATCTTCTGACACATTACAATCCGCAGTGTTCCTTAAGATCACAAAACAAGAAAAAAAAGGATTTCTGGTAGTTCCCAGAATATTAAAGTCCACAAAATGGGGTAGAGCGTTTTCATATTTAGCTCCTGTTCGGGGCTCAGACACAGTCTCCCAGTTTAAAAGCAGACTCAAAACACATCTCTTTTAGCCTGGCAAACACATAATTCATCCCATACCCTCATACTACAGTACATTTAAATGCACACTCTTATCTAGTGCTGCTAATATAATGAACGGCAGCTACGCTGATTCTTTTCCACCTGTTCTTTGTTTTTCTACCCATCCCGAGGCATATGGAGATTGTACCCGCTCCAGTAGACAGAGGCCAACCCCACGAGGATCCTGAGGCATCTAGAGAAGGACCACCTCCAGCTGGATTCTGCTTCATGATGGTTTGGAGCTACACACGCTGCTCCCAGACTCCCAGTGATCCAGACCCCCTCTGCACCTGTCTGACTCATCCTGGTGCCATCCTGGTGCAGAACTGAACTAGACTCCATGTTAACTTAGACATCTTCTGTTATGTTGAACTTTCAGCTGCCTGTCAACAAAAAATTCCTGCTATCTGTTATGACCCAAATGAGGATTGGTTCCCTGTTGAGTCTGGTTCCTCTCAAGGTTTCTCCCTATTGCCAGTTTTTCCTTGCCACCGTCGCCCTTGGCTTGCTCATCAGGGACATTCTAATCATTAGGATCTATACACATTTTTACATGATCTACACATTTCCATAATCTTCTTTTATTTTTTTGAAGCTGCTTTGAGACAATGACCTTATTGAAAGCACTATATGAATAAAATTGAATTTAATTGAATTGAATAGGTAAATACTGGAAAAATGTAGTCTGCTTTGATCTTTATTTCTGCTGACACACATAGATAGTAGAATAAGAATTTGGCATCAACATCATAAATCTATTGACCCAACCTGCCCTGTGACAACAATCAAGGTGTAATGGTGCCAGGAATAATTATTTTTTTTTTGCACACTTTGGTCATTTACAAAGCAAACAGTCATGACCTGAATGCCATAGACATTTTGAGTATTGCTGCTGAGCATTTGTATCCTTTCATATCCACAATTTACTTATCTTCTAATAGCTACTTCCAGCATGATAATGCACCATGTAGTGCACAAAGCAAAAGTCAACTCAAACTGGTTTCATGAACATGACAGTGAGTTCAGTGCTCTTCAGCAGCCTTCCTAGTCACCAGATCTGAAGCCAATAAAGCACCTGTGGGATGTGTCAGAATTAGAAATTCACACCATGGAAATGGAAAAATCTGCAGAAATTGCATGACAATATTAAGTCACCATGGACCATGGATTGGGGTGGGGGGGGGGGGGTCAAGTGAGCCTCTGCAAAGAATTAGTATAGGGCTCGGTGTGTGTGCAGTATATTATGTATTTCCTCCATTGACCCATGTTCTGCTGACACACCAAGACCAGGCATTTAATGCCGAATGAAATGTGTGGGTTTTTTTCTCTGTAATTTTGCATTAGACTCTGTGTTATATCTGAGCAAAATAAAAATAGATATGTTATACTGTATTTATTAGCTAATTTTATGTCTACTGTAACAGCTTTAAATTACAGATGCCAGAAAATGAGTATTATTTTTGCATTGTGGATTTTCACATGTCTCATCTCAGGCCTTCACATCACAATCAACAATTATAACAATCAACCCTAAACCAAATGAAGTCTTTCTTCTCTTGAGCCTATAACCAGATGCATAGAATAGCATGAATAATCTCACTGTCCACATGGCCCACATCTGTACCTTTCCAGTTGTTCATATCAATCCTTATCCCATTTTTTCCACCTCACTGCAAAAATGTGAAAATATCTTGAATGTGGTTAAATTTATCTGCACTTTCTTAAAATAATACAGTACTGCAGTAGACCAAATAGAAGATTATAAAGCTTATTTCCAATCAAAATGTACAAAAAGTTAAAGCAAAAATGTCTTATTCCATTAGCAGAAAATTTTGTTAGTTTTACAAATTTATTTAAAAAGCAAAATTCTCACTTACAATTTATTTTAGTAACATTTGACTAGACATAAGTTTAATAATCCTATCTTTCATTTGTTGTAAACTTTTTACATAGGTGTAGATAGGTTTAATATTTCACTTTCAAGAATATTTCACTTGCTGTCATTTTTTTTTTTTTTTTTTTTTGCTTTGCTGCGGCTTATTTTCACCACCAACCCCTCAGGCACCTCTCATTATCAAGGGCAAGAGCTCATGGGATATTCGCCTATACTATGGTCACTGCTGACAAAAGGAAGTATTTTAATTATTCCTGCTTTCATCTCACACTGCATACGCATATACAGTATATGCCTTCATGCTATCTGTATCTCGCCTAAGCATGGTTTTAATCATGGTTCTGAGTGAATAAGTGTATTTGCTTATGGCACCGAGTATTTCAAAGCTAAAAGGGATGTGAGAATCTGTATTCTTTTTTTTCCTGTAAAGCTCACACATTAGGCATTTTGAATGAGCTTCTGTCTGTCTCTCCTGAAGCTTCAAATTTGATCAAACAAAAAAAAACTTCCTCCTCTTCATCTCCCATTTCAACCAAACCAGCCATTAAACAGCTCCCACAAGTTCAAGCAGTGGAACACATTGCCTAATGAGGACCCCAGTGCTGTTGTACTGTTGAGGTTTTAATTAGTTTTTGATAACAGCACAGGTTTGACAGAAGTATACAGTGACCATAGGTTTATATCAATGCAATTGATTTAAAATATAATAATTTCTATATATCTAACTCACACACTACATTATTTCACAGGGACTTGTATGGTGGAGGTGCCACATAATCTAACCCTAATAATAAACAGATTCTTTAAAAAAAATGTTAATAAACAAATTAATTAAAAAAACTTTTAGATGCGACCCTGTGGGCTAATGTAAAAAAATATGAGGGGCATTCAAGTCAACCCGGGACTTTTGCCTTTTGCAGAGTAACAGAATCCAGTTATGGGAGTAAAAACTCCCTTTATTTCTCTATATAATCCCCTGCTATACTAATGCACTTACAGTATCACAGCGTTTCACTAGTTCTTGGATCCCATCAAGGTAGTACCATCTCAGTACCATGGAGCCATGATTGGACTGACCTCCCAGGAATTCCAATACTGGCCCACATATAGTCAGAGATGACGTAACAGTGGACGCAAGTGCAGGTAAGGAAGATAGGATTTATTAGACTAACAACAAAATCAAATACAGGTAAATCGTATGCTTGGTCTAAGAAACAGGCAAAAGGGTGGGCGATCGGCAAAACATGTTACACTAGGGCAATCAGAAAATCAGAAACCTAAACAACAAATCGAGGTCATACACAGTAAAAGGTAGCACAAACAAACACGGCTTGGTAATATCCGGAAAAACTGACGGGAGTGTACTGTATACTGTACTTTGCAACGTAAAGTACAGTATACAGTACAGGGGTTGTAGTTTGTTTCCGCCATGTTTGTATGCAGATACAGCGTTGTCTCACAAGTCTCGGTTTGACTTGGACACCTCTCAAATCATTATACATCCTGTACTGGTCATTAAAGATTGACACAGAGCATACATAGCATTTAGGGTCACGGGGGCCTGGAGCCTATCCCAGGAGACTTTGGACATGAGGCGGGGTACACCTTGGACTGGGTGCCAATTCACCACAGGGCACACACACATAAACACACTAATTCACATGGGCAATTTGGGAACACCAATTACAGTAGCCTAATCTTTATGCCTTTGGACTGTGGGAGGAAACCAGAGTACCCGGAGGAAACCCACCAAGCACGGGGAGAACATGCAAACTCCATGCACCCAGAGGCAAGAATTGTACCTGGCTAATCGAACCTGGGCCCTGGAGGTGCAAGGCCACAGTGTTACCCTCTAAGACACCATGCCGCACAAAACAATTTTCCAAATTAATTTTTAAAGATAGATGTGCAAGGCTGAGACACTCATTGTTTTTAGGAATATTTATCTTATTTATTGTGTACTTGTATAATCTGAATCTTTAAGACTGAAATGTTTAGTTTGAAATCACACTCCAGGTCAGAATCAGCAAAAAGTGTTGGACAAAATCACCATAGCAATAAAAGGTAGGCACCATGATGCCATAATTACAACTGTAGATACTCTCAGAAAATAGGAAGATCTTACAAACACAACCCTGGACAAAACAGCAGTCTTTGCCTTAAAGCCTTAAACATTTGTTGGGGTTATCTTAGCCAATCCATCCACCTCCATGTTTTTGGCAGGTGCCAGGAATCCAATGTGGACCCGAGGGACAGAACATATAAAACACAGGAACTTGACCTCAGGACCAAATTGGAGACTCTGGAGCTGTGTCTGTGCCACCCAACAACATTCTCGCTGTAGTAAGTTTATACTGCAGTTCCATGCCAATTGGTTTACCATGAATGTGATTAAGCTCCCATTTAATTTAGGAAAGTCCATTAGTTTTAGCATGCTCTCGGATTACAGATGTAGCAATTATAGTAAGTACCTGATAGAGTTTCAGGTTTTGTTGTGTACTGTATGTTACTTGATATGCACACAACCCCCTAAGGTCATATATTAAATGTTATGAATTAAGTTTTGTGAAGGTGCTTTGTGTTATTTTAAGGATACTTTTGACACTCAGTATTTTTCCCAGACAATTTGGGCCAAAAAAGGTCTCGATTTTAGAATGGTCAAATTATTGGCCTGAAATAGATTTTAAATGAGTACAGTACAATTATTAAATTATTAAGAGCTCTCAGGGTGGCACTGTCCAAAGATATGCATATTAGGCGATCCCAAATTGACTTAGCGTATGTACGTGTGTGCCCGTGTGGCAATAAAATGAAGTCAGCTGATGACCTGAAAGTTTTTCTTCCCTGATGGCGCGGGCATATTCAACGACTTAAATTATGAAAGAGGGGTTTTGGACATATGAGGAATCATTTTCACACATGACCTGCACACCACATTGTGCACCATAATCAAAGCTAAGGGCAGTCAAAAGAAAATTAATGTATGACTTTTTTTTCATTTTATTTCAGTGACTGAGCTCAACAGAAGAATTGACTTATACAAACTTTACATAGACGGTCCAGTACAAAGCGTTGCAGTGGTGAGGTAACCTGAGATAAATGAATCCTCTGTCACACTGTTTAATTACAGGAAGCCCCACATATTGTCCTACAGGATATTAAAGCAAATTGCGATGAGGAAGGACAAATGGTAGAAGTCAAATAAAGTAGTTTGCAGGATAACAACACAGACAGCTGTGTTTGCACTGATGATGCAATCTGTCCTAGCAACATGGGAACCTCACATAGGCCAAGGGCCTCTGTCTGTCTTTCTCTGTCTGTCTCATTTGGTCTTGTCTCTCTTACTTCATGTCTCTGTCCTTCTCACACACTATTGCTCTTTATCTAAAATCTCTCAATAAAAGTATATATCCCTTTATATACATCTCTTTTTTTATTTGTTTTCTCTCATATATTTGTATCTTTCAATTTATGTCTCTACATATTTGTCTTTCTCTTAATAATTCTCTTTCTACATCTAACAATTTCTCTCTTTCTCTCACACACACACACTATTGCAGAAGTTGATCAGATGATTAAAAATCCCTTTGGTCAATATTTCTTAGCATTCTACCTTAATAAGATAGAGAGAGGTAGAAAGCACATTTTGTGTGACTGATACTAAAATGCAAAACACAAAGTGTAGTTTGTATTTTTTTTTTTATTACGTTAATCATTCTGTGAGCAAGAGAGACTAAAACATTTACAAAAGGACAAAAGGAATAACCTGCTCAGAAACGTACACTTCCGCATCTTAACCAGTCGAATCCATCAGACTAAACGTCTGCGTTCTCGTCCTTGTAGCAGTTTTTTTCCCCAGTCAGGCAGTTCGACTAACATGTACAACACAACCAGCATACACCAGTGTATGTGGAGAGAGCCAGGGCACATATAAGAATGGTAAAAGTGCTTAGACATGTTCAGGATTACACTACAAAAGAGCTTTTAGTGAGAATTTACAGAAACATGATTAAGTGTAATTACTTTAAACAAAAGCCATATTCTACAATCCACAGGTAAAGTTTTTTTATCCTCTTATACACATGAAATCCATTTAATACTGTAGGTACTCATGTCTTTTATTTAACGAAAAAAAATTAAGCTCAAGAAATAAATGATCCAGAATCTGACATTTGAAAGATTTTAAAGGTTTAAAGGTTTTAAAATAATGCTTCAAAATTTCACACCCAACACTGCATACTTTCTACTTCCTTCCATTAACATGAGCACAGGTACAGTATCACCAATACCAGGCACGGTATTAATTTAGGCTGCTTTCGGACTTGGCACGATTGATTCGTCCCATGCCCAGGTGGGATTTGCCCCTCCCCCGCATCCCTCGCTGGGCCGCTTTCACTTGAGTAATATTGTTCCTTCCTTGAGTAACACTTGCCTCTTTACGTTCTCTGATACAGGTGGCAATATGCACCAAGTTTGTGAGGCATCAATAAACACAAAGAAAAGACGAGTACGGAGAAGTCTACCTTCCACTATGCCTAATGTTATTCTTAGTAATATAAAAAAATTATAACAATTAAAAAATCAACGACCCTTGAACATGCCTTCCTTATTCATTAGATATAGTTGTGGAATTCAGACGATGAGATCAGCAAGTGATTTTGACAGACAGATTTCGATAGACAGCGATGATGACATCACATTGTAAACGGTCACCCACGTCCATGTTCTGGTACGATTAAGGTTTAAAATTTGTGTTGTGCACACTGCACACTCACGTTTTCAAGTGGCCTTTGGGACGGTACACTTGATGGTACATAGATCTGTATCCTGGTACGAAACAGGGTGTGTACACATTACACAAACGTACTGAACTTTCGGATCGAGCATAGTGGAATCCGTGACCAAGACTGTATGAAAGCAGCCTTACGATGGTGATCCGTATGAACAGATTACATACTATATGGCACAGGCCATCATTTTAGCTCACAAACCAGGGAAAAACAAATAAAACGATCAATCAATAAATAGCGTAAATGAAGTCAGTCATCACTGTAATAGGAATTAGTCCTGATGGAATTTTTTTTAACATTCAATTGCACAATTGTCTTTTAATCAAGTACAATAATAAAGAAAAAAGAAACAGCTTCACGTCAGTTTAAGTTTCTTGGATATGACAAAATGTGAGGTGAAAGATTGAAATACTTCTAATGTCTGTATGCAAACTGTTTGCCAAGTGTATTGTTTACAACAGTATATTATTTGTTGAGGAACAATGAAAAGGTTAGTGATAGCAATGAAACAGTGATCAATTTACAAAAGAAAAATAGAAATCTAATGTACGTAGAAATCCAAACAAAAACAATTATTAGTGTATGAAATTATGGTCGTAAAAATGAAAAAGGGTTCTCAGTCAGCGAAGACTGAACTTTCCAAATTCTAAAGGCTACACATTGGAAGGTGTGTTTATCCATCGACCTCTTCGTCCAAAGCTGGAGACTGAGAGGAGGCAGAAGTGTTAAAATATTTAAAATGTTATACACGTTTATAAAGAACGTAAAGCAAATATGTGCAAATCCTTTCATTACAATTAAACTTCAATTTGCAAATATAGCAAACAGGGGTGAAATTCCTACTTGTTGCTGACAAATACTTCAGTTTATATAGCTATATGTAAATGTATCTGAAGTATTCAAGCTTTTTTCATGGACATTCCGTGCTGGTTTTCTTAAAATTATAACAAACCAGTTATATACAGTAGCAGTGCTGTGCTGTGGATTCAGAGTAGAATCAGTTTTTTCTTTTATAGTTAAACATTATTATTGTTATTATCATCATCATCAGCAGCAGCAGCATATCCTTCAGATCTCATCAATAAATGCTTTTATCATTATAAGTAAGGCATGCATTTACAAACACTTATAATATGTAATGTATAATTCTTGCATCCTTACAGCAGCTGTGTTTGTAAGTTCGGGTGGAATTTCCACATTTGTGCCCAGGATACCACTCAAATCATAAACCACAGGACGGGTAATCAAATTATTCGAGTGACATAATTTTGTCTATAGTTTTGAAATAACCGGAAGGTCGCTGTACATGTGTGATTTCAGACGGAGCCATTCGAGCAGTCTCTGAGCCGAACTCTTCTCCTGCGTGAGTATGCGAGCTGATAGTTTCAGCTTCTCCTCGTTGCGCTCGAGGTACCGCACTCCTTCCACCAGTAGCTGGTTGAGTTTCTCGCTTCGGCTCTCGTCCAGAGCTACGTCCTCGGTCATGTAGGGGTTAAAACGGAAATATGTGTTTGGAGGCAGCAGGGCATCCAGCATTGTGTGTACCTCTGAGAGCGAGAGAGAGAATATGAGGATTATTATAAAACCCAAGGTCAAGGCACTTAAACAGCACAATCAACAAATTAAAACAAACCGGATTGATCTTTCAAAATTAACCTCATTCAAGCCTGTTCGGTCAGCTTTCAGTTGGGACTTAATCCTGACAGCCAACGATTTCATCCATCATCTACACAACTTGTACTGTGTACCCATCACAGGCCAAACGCACAAACACACATACACTCTCTTACACTACTGACATTTGGAAATGCCAGTCTGCCTGCAATGCGTGTCTTCGGACTGTGGGAGGAAACCGGAATATCCAGAGGAAACGCACTAAGCACAGGAGGAAAGAACACGCAAACTCCATGCACTAATGGAGGTGTGATGCAACAGTGGTAACCACTAAGCTGTTGTGCCACCTCACCAAGTGGTGCAAAACATATTAAATACTAATTACAGTAGTCCTGTCAAACACAGTGCTTAGACAAACCACTCAACATTGATACACTATATATTCACTCCACTCAAGGTACAGCATAATAAATAGGTTCAGACGTTACAGACTTAATGTTATTTACACTGTAAACACCTACCAAGTTAAATAACCTTTTCAGCATTTCTCACTTTAGATTCCAGTTTACCAATGTAAAGTCAATCGCTTTTATGGTTTACACACAAGTCAAGTGGTCAAGTGTTCATTTATGTGAAACTCAGAATGTGGTTCATGATTTAAAGATGCAATAAATGACTGACAGTCATCAAATCATCATCTCTGTTCATGGTTACTGCATCATCCCTCTGTGTGTATTCAGTAAAGATCATGCACTGTGATTTGTTTGGTTGGTTCGACATTTTGATGGTTAAGCTTTCAAAGCTGGTGGTAAGTTGTAAAGAGATAGCAGCAATTGGTTTACCATTGGATGGTACAATCTGAGGAAGTAAGGGGATGAGACGAGGCTACAGATTTCCTGCTGACAAACAGGAGGGATTTGTGGTTAGCAGCAATCAATCGAGCCAACATAGTAATATAGTATAAAGGTGGAATATAAATAAAAACCATAGACACGTTTGATCACTTCTTATCAGGTAAAGGCATTAATGCATTTTCTCAAATGTGTAAAGATTCTAACCTGTCTTTGTAATTTGAGCTTAATTACAGTATTTGTGCCTGTTCTCTCTCCCATCAACAGAGAGAAAGAGTGTGACTTACACTACTAAGCAAAAGTCTTGAGCCACCCCTCATTTTTTCATATTTTGCTTCCAGACATTCAGAGGACCTTTTTTTTCAGTCCACTCCCTATACCTTACCAGTTTCAGAGGGATGTTTTTTGTTTGTTAAGCCACACAGTCACTTATGAATCATTCCAGCATTAAAAAACATCTAACATAAGACATGAACTGGTGAGAAACAGGTGTTGATGGTGACAGATGATCAGGCGGTGATTAGTATACTGGTGATGTGAAATGCTGAGTGGGTGGAACAGACGAGAGGGGAAATGAGCCTGTTGCAGTAAAACATTTGTTCTCCTTTCTTTAATCTAGATCACTAAATTAAATTTAATATGAAGAAATGACGGGAGTCTCAGGACTTTTGTACAGTACTGTAACTGAAAGAGCTTGTGACGAAGCAAAAGCTGCGAGTCTGGGATAAATCTGTTTCAGGTTTGGTTTTCTTTTTAAACTGCACTGAAGAGCACTGAATGAATAAACACATGCTTGGAGCTAAGCTGCCTTCCGATTCAGGTTTTCCATCCATGTGAAATATTTTTTTCCCTACAGAACTATAAATATAATCTAGTGATTTATCTTTTATTTCTTCTTTTATTTGGAGATATGAGATCAGCATTATATCAACGTCTGCTTACTTTTGCAGGGATGACTGGTGATGCCAAATTTTCACAAAAAAGCATTACTCAATACTTTCAATTTGTATATGCTTATAAACTCTTATTTGCACAAAATCGTTCTCCAGTCAAGGTTGATTTGATTTTGGCACTGGTTTTATGTTGGATATCATCACCTGAGGCAACCCTTCCATTTTTTCACTAAGGGTCCTCTGTAACCCCAGTGGCTGGGACGTGAACCCAGGCCTGAGGCATGGCAGGCAAGAAGCATAGCACTGGGCCTGTAGACTTTCCGCATCATTATCGAGTTGTAAATAGTGCAGTGGGAGCACTGCAGGGGTTCGGTATCCTGATAGAAAATAATTCCAACATGTCACTCATAACTTGTTTGTTTATAAAGTGAGATATGTAATTTGAAGGTGTGAATTTGATAAATAATTGATTATATAACCTTGGCAGTAGCCATTTTGACTCATGCTGAATCTTAACCAGTTTCAGTCACGCGAACCTAGATCCGTTTAACTTGGGTGGAAAGCATTATTGTACTGTATCAAAATCATATTTATTGGACACATATTTAAATATATATCTTTGCATGATTAGTGCTGCTGAAAAACAGCAGGAGTAAGAAATCTAGGCCAGAGCACAGTTAATCCACAATTTCTAAATAGTCGTCATACTTAAGCCCCATTTAATCCCTAAAGGAAGGCATACAAGAGGCATGAGGTCTTATGAGCATGCACACTTAATCGTGTGCTAAACAGCCAGCAGGTACCCTAATCATTTTTGACCTGCAACCATTCTAATCTTAATCACTTCCAGGATGTGCTTCTATCAAGAATCATATCAGAATATACTGTACATGATGGAGATTTTCAAACTTTTTCCTACTGTGTTAATTTACACACAAAACGTCTCTATTAAACCTCTGGCTCATGTTTATTCCCACCCACCCTCTGTGTCGGTTGCACTGCTGATGACGTGAGACAGTTTGGTCTTCAGGCTCGTGTAGGTGGCAGTGTTCTTGCTGGCTGACTCGAAGCGGCCTGTGCCCAAAGAAACGACACACTGCAGCGGGGTGCCGGGCCACAGACACTGGCATTCATGGATCGCTAGAGCTGTTGGATTGTTTACCAGCAAACCACCATCCTATAAAAAAGAGAGAGAGAGAGAGAGAGGATGCGAGCGAGTGTCTGGTTAGTCTTGCTACCACCAGTTTCAATACAACATAGAAATTTTTTAAATGTTAAACAACCTTGTATCTCCATGTTTGACTGAAAACAAGTACAAAATGTAAGAAAGAAAGACGAGGTATGCATTTGGGCTTCCTAATTAATATTCATTCAGCTATCTCAAGGCAGCACTCACACGTTTGCACCTCCATTGCACCTGGGGAAACTCAGAGTAGCTAATCGACCAGCAGGTTCTTTGGGAACCCAGAGGAATCGAACATGGCACCAGGGAGAACATACTGTAAAATGAGGAGTTTAGGAACAGCTTCACACTGCGGGGTAGGCTCCCTCATTAGTGCACTGAAGGTCAGAGTCACTGCCTCCTAGACATTGTGCTTTCTTGAGGCGTCAGTTTTAGAGGAGAAGTTTGGGCCTCTGGAGTCTCGGTTCTGTCTTTTCCTCATGCCACTCCAGGCTGGGCATAATGAGATTGCTCACCAAGCTAAGATCAATGTTCCCCTGGAAGGGGGTCTGGCAGTCAATAGAAAGACTGCATATAAGACAACAGCATCTTTCATCCTTGGTACTGAGAAAATGTGTCAGTGCTGCAAGGGTTTTTTCGAAGAAAGAAAACTGGTGGGCAGAATTGAAAATGGATGTGTGATGGGGTTAGGGGGTAGGCAATAAAACTGTAGAAAACCCAGTGGTGTCAGAAAGCAAAAGAACAGACACCATTGTTCTCATAGCCAGGGTGCAATTACATGGCAACATGGACAATAAATCAGAAATAGCAAGACAAAACAAAGACAATCAGCAAGATTAACAGTCTTCATGTTTTTTTTTTATTTCCAAAGTTTATTTATTCATTATTCATTCATCTACTGAATGTGGTTTATCCTGGTCATAATGCAGTGTTGTGATGGGACCGGTGTCGGGAACGGTCTGTACGTTTACATGATATTGTGAAAGTTCAGGATTTACATTTGTTGGGTAAAAGTCCGGTTTCAGTCAGACTAAGTCAGACTAACATCCACAGACAAGGAGGTTAGTAGTTGAGTTACTCCGGCACGTGTAACTCAACCGGACACAGAAATCAGCCTAGACACGCTGCGTATGCTGCACATTTCAGTCAAACTGCCCGGGGTTTACGACGTGGAAGATGAACAAAAGGTGTAACAGCAGAAGAAGCCGCAAACAAAAAAAAAGACCACAAATTTTGATCAACAATACTACAATAATATATGTATCAATATGGCATACAAGTATTTTTAAATATACATTTTATCCTGAATATAAGACATGCGTTATTTACAAACTGACACGCCTGAATCAAAATCAGTGTTTATTTGTGCACTGTAAGAGCTGCTACAGTACATAAATGCTTAGCAAACAAGCAATTGTGGTAAAATAATAAAAAACAAAAATAAATAAATAAAAATTTATTTCCCCTGCACTCTCAAGTCATTAATTAGAGAGAAAGCTATTGCTCTAAGCAACAGCAGACCATTAGCACAGTAATAACACCGTCAGAAACACTTACAAGTTAATTCGTTTGTCTCTACCGTTTTCACATTTAATACAAACAAAACTAAATCTAGCTTTAAAATTTGGCCAATCCATCTGGAAAATGCAAGTGACTGGATGAATTGAGCCTTAATTTACAATTCAAGATAACTGGACAACTAATTGATCTATGTGTTAACAGAGACTTGAGAGAGATTTGAAAGAAGGAGAGAAAGACAAACAGAGACAGAAAGGCAGAGAGAGAGAGTAAGAGATTAACAAGGTCGTCACACTTCCTGGCAGACTTGCACACCAACCCAATGAGCAATAGAGCTCTTGGCGCCTTTGGAACTTTTTCTAACTCGCCTGAAGAGATCCATATCTGGGCCAGCGCCATGTTCTCACTCTAACGGAGGTTTATTTAAGTCCAAGTGGATTGAGGTTTGAAACAATGGTATGTTTAATGGCAATGTGCACAGTGAAAGCTGGACTAAATCATGGCACACAAAAAAGCCAAGGCTGCCGGTCAAATACCCAGCATGCCGCAGGGGAAAGGTCAGTTCCTTCAGGAAATGGACTACTTTTACTCTTAAAAAAAAAAGTGACAGGTCAGGTTACTTCCCTTATCCTCTCGTGGGATTTGGTACAAATTCACTGCACAACAAATATAAATCTCGGTGGTCAGCTTCATGTGGCGGTTGCTGATGGAATCAATGGTTTGATCAGAAATCAAAATAAAGCAGCAACACAAACCAGCTTCAACGTGACTGAGTAAGTATGGTATCAACTTTTGCTTTAACACTTTCCCTACACGGCTTATCCTGTACACAGGAAGACTGGAGCCTAGTCCAGGGGCCTTGGGGCACAAAGCAGGATACACCCTGGATGGGGTGCCAATCCATCGCATGGGACACATGCACACACGCACACACGCACGCACGCACGCACGCACGCACGCACGCACGCACGCACGCACGCACGCACGCACGCACACATGCACACATGCACACACTCACACATTACAGGCAATGTGGACTGTGTTTGGACTGCGTGCGGAAACCCATCACAGGGAGAACATGCAAATTCACAACCCAAAGGCTGAACTCAAACAATCGACCCCGGAGGTGCGGGACCACAACGCTATTCACTACACCACCATGCCGACTGTGATACTGTGATACTACACACTACAAAACACAACAAAACAAGACGTTGCTGGACAAAGATCAGTTGATAGTAATAAGATCTTAAAATTGTTGCATACAGCTCCTATCATGCAGTAACATCACATAAACAAGAGGGTGGTTATGCCATCACAAGTTCGAATCCCAGGTGATGCTGTAAGCTCTCACAGCTGGAAGCCTAGACAGGGCTGATTGGCTGAGCTCTCTCAGAGGGGAGAAATGGGAGACACTTACCGGTTTCACATAAATCACGGTGTCTGCGAGCTCACACAAGTGGAAGGAGTGGAGCGCTGTCCTCCAAGTGCATTATGCTCGGAGAAACACATGATACCCTCCCTGACTGGTAGTTGTGTACCCCTGAGGGGGATCTGTCCTAATGATTGGTGGAAATCAGCTACAACTAAATTAGGGGGGAAAAAATCGGGAAAAATCCCAAGAAAAAAAAAATAAATAAATAAAAAAAGTATGTGTGAAGAGTGCTGTGATTCAGACCAAGGCACAAGAGAGATCAAACAGAGTGAGGGCGGGAGATAATCATGACTGGAGTCACTAATACTGCTGCAGTAATTGCTTTTAAGCGATGGGCACATATGACCAGAGTGACACAAACAAGAAATAGAAATGTAAATGGGTTATAGGCGATGTACTGTAAACACTCAACACTGGAACACAGCACGACCAATCAAATTAGTGAACCGAAATGAAATGTTGTATAAGGGCTGTACTGAAAGTAATGCAAAACTTTTTTATTAACTGACATCGGTCATTCAAATTGCACATGCTATTAGAGTAACTTCTCTCTACAAAAGGTACTACTCTTCATAGGTCTCCATCACAAGTGATGCACTTGCACCATTGTTGAACCCAACTCTCAAATCCTCTTTGAAAATCCCCTTTGTTGCAGTTGAAGGTCTTCCACTGAGAGGTTTGTCTTCAATGCTGGAAGACAAACTTCTTCATCCATCTGTGCACACTGCTCTTATAAATGGTGTCGTCTCCATAAACATCCTATTTTTATGTCCATATTTGCTTTTATTGTAATTATTAATGTGCTTTTCACACAACTGGGAATTAAAGAAGAATCACTTATTTTATGTTTAATTGAAAGAAGCAGCTACGTCACAAAATCTGTGCCGACAATAAATAAACCATGTCCTTAAAGTATAAACCTCTTGTACTGTACATTAAGCAGGAATGCATGCTGTAACATTAATTGCAATAACAATAAATGAAGTGTGTGTAGCTCTAGGGGTGTAACGATCAGATGATTTTGGTTGTGCACTGATTTTATAAGCAACAAAAAGAATTACACTGTGTCAGTTTAATATTATTTATAATAACCAACATTTTATTGGTTATTATGCTGTCCACTCTGTTTCTATTATTTCTAATGTAAGCATTTGTTGAATGCTCCATAATCTCTTAATATATTATATCTTTTTGCGCCGCAATCCCTGATTAGTGCATGTTTGCATTTCTGCTTTTCTGTTTTCCTTGCTGAGTTTTTGTTCTTCTCATTGGAAGGAAGAGCGTTTGCAGAACACGTGCAGATGTCCTCTCTTCACCAGCACAGGGAGCATTCGTGCGGGCATCGACAGCAGCAATTAGCTAAAGCTCTGCCAGTGACTTGGCAGAAACTGTAATAGCATGCCAGCTAGCCTCTAATGATCTAGACCTACATAGATTTGTGTTGAAGTACTTAAAGAAAGAGAGTTGGGTATAATTAAACCACCAAGCAAAAGGTAGATTTCAGGCTGATTTCTGCTTTCTTTAAAGTCTATAGACCAAAGGGAATTTCCTCAAACTAAAGAACTATATACACCCCAGGCATATTTTAATAGAAATGCTCCACTGACCTCACATTCCTAAGATTCTTCACCATTACATTTAAACTATATTCATACTTTTACTCATAATTGATGGCTTAAAAAAATTCCTCTTCATTCCCAAGCTCCTGGTTGTGTACCCAGTAAAGAGAAAGAACACAAAACATATACACACATATTTCATATGTGTTTGTTTGAAATTCAAGCAAAGAGTCAACATTGTCGCCTTCCAGCCACACTAGCAAATAAAAACACTAATGCTTTAGTATGATGGACAGCCATGACTCTCTTTTGATTGCTTGGGGCAAAAGGTCATTATACGGAACATTATGCAATTACTCTGACTAGTTCTCCACCGTAACCTTTGACCTGAGGAGGAGGAGGTTTTAAATTAGGTTCAAGTTGTCGTCATAAAAACGTGAGACAAGAAGGTCCCATCTGCAAGGCAAGGCAGACATTATCCTGAGGCTAAGACCACGGAAGACAACACGCACATAAACAATCACGCATGCCTAAGCTTGATATTAAACCGCTGCTCATTTGCAATCAATTGTAAATGAGCATCGGCAGCGTTTTTATGATGCCATAAAATGCGTTCAGATTAAAGAAAAGATTTTCACACTACTGAATTGCAAAATAACAATTTAACTCTCTCTCTTCATATAAATGCACCCCATAAACCACAAACAAAAAAATTAATTAAACTGTGAAGCATGTTTTCCTTTGAGATTCATGAATTATAAATGTTTGTAAAAATCAACAATCACAATACATGCAGCATAAATATAAAGTTGTCTTGGATAAATAATTTTTATCTTCATCTTATGTGAAAGAGGAACCATCTGGGTTGTACGTTTTCCCTGCACCCTTAGGCAGTCAATAATCAACAAACATGTCTAATCTCTACGGGCGTTCTACCAGAGCCCCGTGGGTGTGTTTTAGCCCCGTAAACATTTACCTGGCAGCCATGAGCCTTCCAGCATTCAGTTTCAATGAGCATCCAAATGAAAGGAAGTGGTGCCAGTATGGCAGTCTCAGAATATACACACTGAACAGCACAGCTTAGCCAAGAATAACTCATAAAACAGTTGAACTTGGACAAAGCCTTCCATTCCTACATCCATCAGACATCCTATCAGTTAACATGTCTGTTTCAGGAATAATGCTGATAGCATAATGCTGCAGGCTTTCTTCGTTAAGTTAAGATTCAATTCAATTTTTATTTCTCCTGGGCTCTTGGTTCAATTCAGCCTTGAGCATCTTGTAACTGTGTGAGGGTGCTCCCAAACAAGCTTACAGCCTTCATGCCTGAATACCACCATGGCAGAATCCCTGGCAACCACTGAAAAGATGCCCTGCTTGGGCATTCAGACCCGACTTCCTGCCTCTGGGTCTGCCATGGCATGAAGAATAGTTAGGGAAGATGACAACTTGCCAGTGTCAATCTGCTTGAAAGGTGACGAGTCTTTGACTCTTCGATTTGTAGGACAGTTTACATGCAAGTGGGCTAAGTTTTAACAGTCTAACTCTATCAACATATAAACTGCCAGAACTTAATTATGTAAGGAATAACACCATAGACTGTGTGGTTATAAACACAATGATAACCCACACACGGTGGTGTGATCAGATTATAAAGATTCTTTTTATGTAATTACATGGACTGAATTGTGTTGAGGCATAATTCCACTTACAGTATGCCTCAGCGCTTTGCCAAAACTAGGGTTTAACCCTAGAGTTAAATTCATGAATGAATGACACACTGCTCAACAATTTAAAGTTACTAAAGAGTTATTAGAGTTATTAGCACAAGTTGTGTCTTTCTCTCCCTTCCTCTTTTATACAGACAAACTGTCCAGCAGAAACTCTCTGCAAAGTACAATGAATGATATAAATCATTTGAATAATGTTCAATTAATGTTATTGATACAACAGTTAGCTCCAATCTAGTAATCTGAACAGACAGACTGTAACCGCGCTGGGATGTTTAACTACATGTATCACTCAATACACAATAACTGTTCAATACACTAACTGTGGGTCTTTTTTTTAGCAAGAAAACACATCTTAAAACTTTTTGTCATCTTAAACAACACTCTATCTCCTTAATAATTGCTTTATAATTATTATATATTATTATTTTATAGTATATTATTATTTTATAATTTTTTTTGTATTACAGAGAGACACAAAATCTCAAGCAATAAAGTCTTTAAGAGCAATAAACCGCAATAAAGAGTAATAAAATAAACAGTGAATATTTGGAGTGAAAAGTCATTGCATAAAATCAGGAGTTTTAGACACAGATTTGTGCAGTTTTATAAGAAAACAGCTGTTAGGTTTTACTGAGCTTGCTGGA
>JAQMYL010000012.1:22108907-22129557 GCA_030014365.1 Clarias pachynema
ACGAGCTCTACAGAGGGTGGTGCGATCAGCTGAGCGCATCATCTGCACCGAGCTCCCTGACCTGCACTCAATCTACAAGTCAATCTGCAAGCGGTGCTGGACCAAGGCCAGGAAGATCGTGAAGGACCTCAGTCATCCCAACAATGGACTGTTTCCTCTGTTGCGGTCTGGGAAGCAATTCAGCTCCCTGAAGGCCAACACAGAGGGACTGAGGAGAAGCTTCTTCCCGCAGGCAATAAGGTCTCGCAACCACAACACAACACAGGACTAATACCATCTTTTTAACATCCAACACTGACTGCGCATTCATGGCCACTATGGACACATTCATGCACACTTGCACTACATATTTATATTTTAATTTCTGGACCATTGCACAAGACACTTTAATAAGACACGTTAACAAGTCACTTTTTATGCATATTTGCAAACCCCCAGTCATTTCAAAATTTTTACAAATTTCTATTTTTTCTTCTATATTTTGCTACGTATATTGTTATTATGTCCTTATTTGTACAGTATATTTTACTAGTTAATTTTATTTTCTATCATATCTCTTTTTATTCATATTTATTTCTCATGTATAAGCTTTTATTTTTTAAGGTCACTGGCGGTCATATAAGCATTTCACTGCATATTGTACTGTGTATGACTGTGTATGTGACAAATAAAATTAGAATTAGAATTTATTGCGCAGAACATACGACATGGCCAGTAATGGTAAGCCAAGTGACTTATTGGGACCTGATTGGAAAGAAGCAGGTGGCTCTGTGGGCGTCAGGGGGAAAAAAAGGACCCCATATGAAACACAGCATTAACTCAGAGCTGAAAACCTGAAAACCAGCCTTTTTAAAAGAAATAAATAGAGAACAGCAGGGTCCACCACGGTCTGCCCTGCAGAACTAAAGTTTGGGTTTAAGAAGAAGGCCTATTACTGTAATAATAATAAAACACTTAATAATGTCTGACATATCATCTAAAAGAGCTTGGAAGGGCCTTGGCATTAGCAACACCAGTAGGGAGCATTGGGTGCAAAACATATGATATTCATTTATTTATTAGACTGCTATGCCTGCATTTAGAGGTGACGACTTAAGTACCAATGTTATGTTAGAATATTTATCTGGGTAACCTACACATACTAACACTGGAGATACAAAAATGCTCAAGTTAATTTCATGAGCCATGTTCAGACTGTCTGCTTCACAATTGAAACGCTGGCCTTCCAGGAATGCCTTTAATGGCACAAACATGTGTAATGGGCTTGGAGCAGGGTCAGGACTGAACAGGGGATGTGGCAATAACCAACTAAATAGTGGTCATTGTCACAAAGTAGCTTTACAGAATCAAAAAGAAAATTAGGGAAATGAGTATGAACTGTGTGAGAAATTATTTACAAATCAAAATAATCAGATTGTCCCCGATGAGCAAGCTGAGGGCGACAGTTGCAAGGAAAAAACTCCCTGAGATGGTAAATAAGTGACAGTACCCATAGTCCGAGATTTTAAGGATCATGCGTTCCACTGAAACGGCTACAGTGGGCCCTAAGCCACCTCAGCTGGGTTTGTCATTCACGGACATACAGTCTTCTTTAAAAAGTTTGCACCACTCACATGATGTATTAAGAGTTTCAGTTAAAAGTCTCATCACTATACTGTGCTTTAAGTCTTCTGTAGATCTAAATCAGTTTTACATCTTTATTCACAAGAATTTTTCTGGTCCCGTTTGAAAGACCCGGTTTGACTTGAACTCCCCTTGTTTATCATCTAAGGAGGAAATCCCAGCTCTACAGGGACCCATAAGCAATTCTCTTTTATTCCTCCCCATTAGTCCCACATGTTCCAATTAAATACACAGAGCTCAGTTACTAGAACACCTGCTCTGTGGCAATTTACTCAAAGGAGTAAAAACAATGCAACTCTTTCTATTTAAATCAGATGGTTAATATAAAACCTTATAATGCAATAATGATGTCAGAATTGTATAAATATACCCTACATGTTAAAGTATCAGATCCTCTATATTAAAGCACAAACTGTGTCTTGGGTCACATAATGATGTAATGGGCCATGACTGCACCAAGATGCTGCTTCTTTTAGACAGAAAAGCACACCATTTAAAACCCAACATAGGCATGAGAGCTTTCTGTCCAGTCAGTTTTCTCCGTCAGTCTCTTAACTCCTAATGGAATAGATGTAGTGCTTAAGTGGTCTGCTGCAAGTCTCTTCCTCTCTAACTCTGCAGTCATTTCTTGACCATTCCCAGCAGATGCTGACATTGCAATAATGATCAGCACCAAGCACATTAGTAAAAGGAAGCAGTAATCGGTAAACAACATGAGTCATGTTCTTCATATATGATGAGTAAGCACTGGTAGGGCTTTCAGGAAAGTTTCCTGGGGGTTTGTTGAAAAGTCACTAGACATTGTCATTACTGAAAACTGAGATTTTCAGATAGACATTAGTCCAACGAAGTAAGAAGTACTACACAGCACTAATGGGATTTCATATTTAATGCACGGCCAGGAAGTGTAATCTATTTTATTTAAACGCACAAAATACTACATTCCTAAAAACAGATAACACAACATAGTGTTTTTTTTTCAGGGTAGCTAATGTTTAAATCATACCAATTATTATTAAATGTTTTGTATAATATTTCTCTAGCTTGTATATCTATTAACTTGTGGACCACAGGAGGGCGCACTTAAAATTCGGAAAGAAGGAAACCTGCAGTTTTGAAAAATTAGTCCAAACTGGAAATGCCAAAACCACTAGTCACTGGCTCCAAACGTGTGTCAATCCCTATAAAGCCTCATCTTAAATGTTCAATAGATATAAATAAGTTTACATCCTAGTACAAAAAAATGTTTGTTAGTTTTTTCTCCAAAGCTATATTTTCAATTCATGACAAGTGTACGGGGGTTAACTTTTTATGTAACTGATAAGTTAAATTTATTTTAATCCATAATATTATGCATAGAAGGGGTGTGACCGATTTGCGTAACAGCTGCATTGCAGGTGTCAACACTACTCAATGGCTAAGTGGAATTTTTTGTAATTTAAATTACCAAACAAAAAGGTTGGAGTTGATTAGTTGATTGGAGACTAACCCTAGGGACAACATGTAAGGTATGGCTGATTATGTTCAATCAAAGCACCATAACATTTTAGGTAACATTTTGGCTAACAAATAGCCACCATAGCATTTTAGGTTGGCCAAATCTAAGCTACCTACTACATTATTTCTGAATAGGTCAAGGAGACGAGCAGGATTTTTGACACATTTATTTTTTATTAATTTTAATAGTTTTATGTTTAAACTATTTGTGCATAGTTAATTTGACTCATATAACTAATCTGTAGGGATTGCCTCTAAAACTGTTTAAATAAAACATAATATGAAAAAAATGTGTATCTCATTAATTTTTCTTAACCAGTAATTGATTTTAATACGTTTATATTCCTAATTATTATATTAGATATTAAACAATTATTCAAATTGAATTTTACATAAAGCTCTTCTAGTAATGCAGACAGAAAACCGGTGCTTCTGCAAGCATGCATTTACCACAAGATACCTATAAGATATGACAATTTTTTCCACTCATTCACCCAAATTTAACCCATCAACATGTATTTGGTTGCCAAGGAAACTGTAGCTAAGCCAAGAATCACAGCATGTACTGTATAAATATAAATTTTGAAGAGTGAAAAATAAAAATGCATCAGAATAATACACAAGATAGTCTTCATCCTTTTTCTTATTATATCTGGTACTGATACAGTTTATGTGATGAGGTTAACCCAGTTTAATTTCACTTCATATCTCATAAACTAGCATTTTACCAAGCTGACACTAAAGCATTCAGACCGGGAATTGGCGTGATCCAAAAAGCGGGTATAGGTCAGTCATTTTTAATGAGACTTGGCAGTGTACATCGGGTGACTGTCAGCACAGTCATGGATGGGCACGGCAATGTAATAAAGTTTACTTTCACTGCCTGGCCAAAAAATTAAAGTGAAAATGATTCCTCATACTTCCAGAACCACTTTTTCACATTATGAGTTGTGAAATATGCCTGTGCCATCAGGAAGGAAAAAAATGTCCCTAAAAAACGTGATAACCTGGGCATCCAGTAAATTCCGGTCATCAGCTGACTTAATTTTATTGCCAAAATGCAAAAATGTTGCTGACCCTAGACGTGACCAATTAAAGCAATCCCAGATCATAACACTGCCTCCAGACACTCGTACAGTGGGCACTATGCATGATGGGCGCCCCACTTCATCCTCTTTCCTTCTTACCCGTTTGAATAAGGTAGACCTAGACTCATCAGTCCACATGACCTTTTTCCATTGCTCCACAGTCCAATCTTTATCCCTAGGAAAGTGAAGCTTTTCATATCCAGAGCATTACTTTGGCATTTTTCACATTTCAGAACAACTGATTACATCCTTGATTTTTTTGATTTATGATTTTTTCCATGAAGTTGACAAATTCGAGTTGTAATTATATGTTGGACAGTTTGCAACCCAATTCCAGTTTTTTCCTTGATGCAGGCCAATAATTTAACCTGCCTTCTAAAGTGGCACCTTTTTTTTGACCAGGCGATGTATGTGATCAACTTAAATCTAGGATGATCAAAATGGCGTGTGACTTATTAGTACATCTAACACCAACGACACTGAAGATACCTCTTACTTAGTAAGGAAGAGTGACCAAATTAGGATCTAGTGCTTTAAATGCATTAAATGTAATGATTTTCTCAGTGAGTTTTATCTATGATAAAAGAGAACAGTCAATGCACTCAGTGGTGTCAATGAACCTAGTGTAGCTGACAGTAAATTCAAATTCAAAAAGTCAAAACAAACTGAATGAGGCAAATAAAAATAAATTATATGTGACCAAAATTCCAACAGTTGAAATATTAAACATGTAAGGAGAAATGTATTAAATACTAAATCACACCTGATGTAAGTCAGTGCCCAGGGCAAACTCTTGGAAGTATCCAGGAGCAGCAGAGGAAGCTCGGATGGCCTCCCAGAGCTTGTGCTGGCAGCCGCCTCTGTAGTGGGAGCGCACACCGACTGGCAAGTTGTAGTTCCTGAATACATATGCCTTTAATGGGGTTCCCTTGTTTACTACCGTACTCACTGCTGCCACCTATTATATTATATGGTGCGAAAAACAACACAGATACCTTTAGTCAGGAGAAATTTATTTTTAAAAAATTAAAAAAATTATTTTAATCCATTTACCAACCTTAGGAGAATCTGGGTTTCTTGAGGTTTCAACCAAAAGGTCGGAGCCCATTCTTTCCCTGTATGACAATGCATAATGCTCAATAAAATATATATATAAATAAATAAAAAATACAGTAGTCCCCTTGTCAAGCATAACTTAACTACTATTAGAATTACATCCATTAGATCAAAATGTGCACATAATTGCCTGGTTTGTTCGAAAAAATTTAAGTGACAGCATTTTCAATTTTATTAAATGTTTTGTCACGATGACACGATGACCTCAAACATCCAAATCAACACCGCAAGATCAATGTCTGCCAGCATAAAAATCTATATTGTGCGAATAACAATACTCGCTTGAGAACTTGCTCCCAGATCTCGCTGTCATAAAAGGCATGATTCCATCCCATCTTCACGGTACCCACAATGACATTCTGCCTGAAGACATCAGAGCCCAGCTTTCTGTACAGCTCCTCACACTCACTCAGGGGAATATGATATACACCCAGCATGAAGCCTAATATTGCACCTAAAGAGAAACACAAGCAACAATGCACATACTGGATATAGAAAATACAATTGTCTTCAAAAGATTCCCTTGGCGAGAACTGCCTGCTGTGCCAAGTGAATAAATATGAACAGAAAACAAAATGATTCTGAAGTTCACCTGCAATATCAGGAATCTATTTCAGCAATGGTTATTACCATTGCTGTCTATGTCCTTGTCTTTATTTTATAGTCAGAATCCTCTCTATGTTACTTTATTTGTCCAACAAGGCACAATCCTAAAATAGTAAACATGTGTGCAGGCTAAAAAGGAAATAGAGCTGCTTGCTTGTATCCAGTAGGTTTTAAGTAATTTAAACACACCAAGTCTTCTTTTGATCCACAAGGACCCCTCATGTGACCAGCTGCCACTCTGAGGCTCGGTGCCCGAACCCCTTGAGGAGTAGCTTTCATAAGAAGCAGACTTGGTGCAGCATTCAGGTTATATATATTTATCACACACACACACACACACACACACACACACACACACACACACACACACACACCCGTTGGTCTGCCAGTGTGGTTGCACAGAAAAGCCTTAATATGCCTTCATCCTGTACTTTCACAGGAGATTATACAGGATTTGGCAGCACCCATGATTTTGGTAAAGAATGAACAGCGTATTAAAATAGATGCTGAACATGCCGCAAAATGCACATGGGATGTGGATAGTGCGGATTTCCCTATTTTCCTTTGGGGGGTTTTGGGTTGGGAGAAGAGATGGGATAATCTGAGAAAGCAGTTTTTTGACCTGAACTGTGCTAAAAGCTCCCCCTGGTGTTCATAAGGTGAACTGCGACAGATCTCTTAACCATCAATTAAAAAATTATAAAGGTGACAAAAATGACTACGTTTATGAAACGGTTATCACCAATAAAAAAAGTGTATATTTTAATTTTATAGCATTATTCTGATAACAGGATAACTGATCTACAGACACAGTTATACTCTATACAACTATATGCTTTTGCTAAAGGAGGAGTCATGTTTCCTTGTGCTCATATATTAAACAAGGACAACCATGCAGTGACTGTAATAAGTTAAAAGATGTCTTAATCTTGCTAAAGCTATGCATAATTACTCACAGGAGTGAGTTTTTTTTACACTCGTACAGAGATGTTGGAAAATGTTATCATACCTGTGCTTACACCACAAATGTAATCAAAAAGCTGGTAAATTGATTTCCCTGAAAGCTCTTCCAGCTTTTGTAGAGTCTGAAGAGCTACCAGTCCCCTGAAATTAAACCATACACATGCAAACAAACTGTAAAGAACATAGGACCTCTTGATGCTGTAATTTGTTCTAGTACTGAGCTTATTTTAAAGTCTTGAATTAACTGCTAAGGTTAGTCTGCATACCTTGTGCCTCCACCATCGATGGAGAGTATGCGAATCCCCCTGCTCTTTACTGGATCGACGTAGCCCACTAGGGTAAGGGCTTCTCTGACCGCCGCCTGTAAAGACGGATCACTAGCCTGCCTCAGGCGCAGCAAGCACGGAATCACCTTCTCCTGATGAGAGCAAAAAACCAATACTATGAGGGGAAAAAAGCAGCTCTTATTTTTATTGGCATGAAAAAAAGAAGGTGGAAAACTTTAGTTTTCTAAAAGACAGCAGGACTCATGCAAAAACAGATGGAGAGTTAAATGACTAGAGCCCCAGTCCCTGCTGAAAAGAAGCAGCCCCATACCATGATGATGCCACCAAATGTGTTACCAATATGGTATCACATGGGTAGGTTTTAGTATTTTAAAAACTACTGATCTTCTGGAAATTTCGAACACAAAACAATCTAGAGTTGGCACAGAATGACACCTTGATGTGAACCACCTGCAGGCTGAAACACCTTATTTGCGAGAAAGATCAAACCAGACTGGTTTGAGCTAACATGAAGTGTGTATAGTAACTCAAACTCTAAAGCTCTGAGAAACACAGACATTGGAAACCAACGTGTATTTCTTCTGTTGCAGCTCACTGACCTCAAGGTTCGATTCATGTTCTGCATGCTGAGACGCCTTTGTGCTCTCCATGATGGTAAAGTGTGATTATTTTAGTAAATATATCCTTCCAGGCAGCTCAAACCAATCTGGCCATTTTCCTCTGACCTCCCTCATCAACTGGGTGCTTCCACGCAAAGAACTGTCGCTCACTCAAAACACTTTTCTGTGTTTTTCATCTCTGAGACGGAGATGTACAAAATTCCCAGAAGATCAGCAATTTATGAAACACTCAAAGGCTTATAATGTGCTTTGTTTATCATTCTGTATTCAAATCAATGTATTTATAAAACAACAAAAAAAGTAGACAAAAATCCTTATATTAAGACAAATAAGATTATTCAATTAAGACAAAAAGGGAGCGAGCAACAGCTTAGCTGGTGTGTAAGTCGGATTCATTTCATTCACCATCTTCTAATGCTGTGTAACACGTTTGAGCTTCTCATTTTTGAGGTTTCCATTGTTATTCACTTTTTAGTCAACAATTTGTGCTTCGAGCTGTACCTTTTATGGAGTTTAGTGTGTGTAACTAAATGCAAATCAGTCATTGTAATTCACTGTGAACTTTGGGTAATTGGCATTCACCAGGAGTATGAGGAATATCTGATGGGTTTTTTTTTGGCAGATTTGCCTAAGCACGATGTTACTAAGCTCTTTTTCACACACTGAATATGTAACATTCCTGGCTTCATCAATCAGCTGACACAGGCCTCAGAGCTCCCAAAGTGTGTGTGCACGTGTGTGCGTGCCCGACTGCTCCAGCTACAGTGACCCTCAGATAATGAGTTTTTTTATGCTTCAAACTCCCTTTATTCCACTCCTCCTCTAAACAACGCTGTTTCAGTGTCTATGTAAATGAACTACAGCTGAGCCATGCCGTATCAGAGAACAGCAGAGTTGAGCAACAATCTAGTACAGGGGTATATTCTTATATGAGGTCACATAAGGAGAAAAATCTAACTGGCTTGAAAATCTTTTAAAAATGACTAGTGACTTTGTCATAAAAGGTGCCCTCAAGTGTGATGGAGAGAGGCTGCGACAAATCCCTGTCTTTGTTAAGACTGATTACAGAAATGCAACCTCAATTATGATTGGTTAGATCTTGACTGATTTTCAAATGACGCCAAATGTGAGCCAATCCTTTTCGCGGAAGGAGGGCCTGTAGTGTTTCACAGTTTAACACAGTTTAGCTAGTGCTGTGTCTTGAAGATTTATTCCTTATTAGCGTAAGTACCTGTCGTTGATGGGAAAAGAGTTTTAAATAGTTAAAAATAAAAATAAGCTGATCAGCTTTATTGCAATCAGTCATATTATTTCAGCTTAAAGCCCACATACATATCTGCCTGTCTTTCTGTTTGACAGAACTCTGAATGACTCATGCTTTACCTTAACAGCCACTAGCCTGGTCTCAGGGAACTCCAGCAGATGGTAGCTCAGCTCCTCCACCCTGCTGATATAAAGCCTCACGTCTGATGCCCTGCGCAAGGCTTGGACCAGCGCTCGTGTCCGGTTATCCACACTCACCCGGGCAATGATCTGAGAGAGGGAAGAACCGTATTTAGTCCAAAACCCAAATAATAAATCTTTCATACTTTGCTGAATTAAGGAATAATTTACATTTGGCTTCTACTTTAACAGCTACAAAAACTCTTCTTTTTCTAAACACCACATCATCAATTAAAGACCTGTCTATAGCGTAATGTTTTAGCTGCTCCAATATCAGAAGGCCTTTTCCACTGGCGTGTGACATAACATTTGACATTTGATAACATATGAGGCACCACTCTGGTATACACACATTCCTAAATCTATATTGAGCGCTGGAATGAAAAGCTTCATCATGTGTTGTCCAGAGTCATGATGTTTCTTTTATTCTATAAGAACGCAAATGCTAAATTTACAGCACAAACACAATAAATGTTAATCAAATAATTGCGATTTCAGAAGGGTCAAATTATTGGACTGCCTCAAGCAATGAAAACAACTAAGGAAATTTTAAATGGCTAGAATTAAGAGACCCTGAAACCCATTATGAAAACCTGGAAGGAGAGTGCTGAGCTATTAACTTCGTGAACAAATTGTGGTTGACAAAAATTATGAATGGAGATCTCTTAAATGCTTGGTGATGTTGCATCATTAGATGTGGTTTCCACGAGGAAACCACTTGGTGGGTGAGACCAGTAAGAAAAGTACTTTAATTTGCTCGGGAGCATAAAGATTGGACATAATAGAAAAAGGGCGTGATCTGGTCTGATAAGTTACTAAGAGTCTATTCCTAAATGAAGTCCGCTGACAAACTGAATGACCAGGTTATCACATACTGTATATAATAAGTGTAGTTTCGCTGTACTTCATCATTTGAAATCAAATCTTTTACAATTAATTGATATTTATAGACATCACTTGGTAACAATCAGAGGATCAAAATAGATTGTTTTGTTTGAGGCCATGAAGCAAGACAGTTATGTGTTTCAATAAGGGCATGTCTGTTTATAGATAAATACTCCTCCCAGGCAGCTACTGTATATAAGCAAAATTAAAATACAATATGAACTAATGAAATGCCTAAAAAATTTAAAAAGTTAAATAAATATGGGACAAAGTTTTTTCAACTCCAATTGCAAAACACAAACATTATTTGTTTTTAGAAGATAAAGTGACTACTTTATCGAAACCTGAAGAATATTAAAAATTCTGTCTACACTCTACGACTGAAAGCTAATAAGTAAAACAAATGATGGTATAGACTAAGTTATAAACCACCACTGTTGGATGTTGTGTCATTTTCCAGAACACTGTCTCTGAGAGGTTTATATTAGTTAATGCATCGGTCTAACATGCTATAGTTTATGTTAAGTTGTTGGTTAAGACAGGTTTTGTTGAAATATGTGGAAATAGTCTCAATTCCAAACATAGAGACTACAAATCACTTGGTAACAATCAGAGGTAAAAATTTAAATGCTTGCATTGTGTCACTTGGGTTACTTATGACGCATGTTGTATATTTTTAAATTTCACAGTTGTTGCCAAATTGCTAAATCACTCCTGATTTTGCAAAATAATCATTTAAATAATCGGGGTGATTAATTCCTGCCTTGTTTTGATTCATTTCATAATAATCCACTATTAAGACGTCACTCAGTACCTTCTCTCTTTGAAGCAGTAATCTCCTGGCCTTTTCCTCTGCCGCTTTCTGGTCTTTACTCTCCCCCATTTCCTTGGGTTTTGAAGCAGTGTCTTCAGGAAGAAGAGGTTTATCCGTTTCTGATAGCTCACGCTTTGGTTCTGTCCTAAACCTGGGAACTAAGGGGACGATGTAGTTGCCTACAAACGCCTGGACAGTAGGCGTGCATGTCAGGTAATGTCCTAAGCCTTTTTTGGTTGACAAGGCAGAACCTGGGTCTGAGACTGGAGCGGATATTTCTGTTGGAGTCTGGTCCTTTACAGGCACATGACCGAGTGTGCTATGAGTGCACGGGTCAGATGTGGACCTGGACGACTGGTCAGAACCATTTTTCTTTTTATCTTGATCCATAGCGAAGCTGCTAAAATAAGAGTTTATATGATGCGCCAGGGAATTATAGGTCTCATCTAGGTTGACACTGAAGGAACCTGGGTGGAAGAGATGTGTAGTCTGTCTGGAGGAGGTGAAACTTGTGGGTGTAGGTGTTGATGTAGATGCGGTGGTTGAAGCTAGTTCGTTTGCTTTAGAGATCTGAGACTTCTTAGATTTTACCTCCGCTTGGTCATATGAGGTTGGGCTTGTGTTTGGTGGTGAGGCTGCAGGCGATGATGAAGGATGAGCTACAAGCTTTGCTGTAGATGTAGTCAAAGCTGATCCATTCCTCTGATCCTGAATTGGTGTTGTCTCTGCACCTACGGCACCGTCTCTGGCACTGGGTTTGAGCCGTGCGATCTTGGAGAAAAGCTCTGCTTGCGTCCCACTCACAGCTTTTGATACAGATTCCCACGTGTTTTTCAGTCGAGACATGCGATAGCTCTGGTTGGTGAAAGAACAGCAGGCTGAGGTACTGAAATTTGAAAAGTTGGCGTACAGCAAAAACCTGTGCTTGAGGGAACTAACTCGGCAGGGACATAGTCTCCGAATGCTGCTCTTCTGACTGTTCTTCGAGTTATATTGAATATCTCTGACTCTGTAGCTCAGAGACCTTTTGAATTGAACTTGACTAGATGGATTATTAAGCAATGAGAGTGAGCGACTGACAAACCGTTGGCCTTGTGTGTACCACAAATGTATTGCCTTATTCAGTGCCACTAAGTATGAATCTAAAATCCATATAATAGTCATGCTTTCATGTCGGTGAAGTCAACGATCAGGAAACATATCCTTATATTGTAGAGATGCCTGTAAAGAAAAAAAAAAAGTTTTTCAATTATTAACCCTTATCACACTGACATAATGCATGATTTGCACAATCAATAAGTCTGTACACTGACCTGAAATGAGAGCTTCCAAAAACAGTTTAGTCAACATATAACTTTAGTACTATGCCTTCACTTAGCTATTAGTCTTTGTCATTTAAATGCAATCCTCAATAGGTGCATTTAAATGAACCCAAATATTTAATTAATAATCAAAATAAAAATTTACCCACCTCACTTAATCGGGACAGCCTGACCTGATCCGGCCCGAATGGAATAAGTGGTGTGTGTGAACTTCTGTTAATTCATCCACCAGGGAAATAAACTGCACGACCAAAAAAAAAAAAAAAAGGTTAAATTATTGGGTTGCACCAAGTACTGGAACTGGGTTTACAAACTCAGAGCCACATTATCAAAACCTGGACGGACAGTGCTGAACTACTGAAAACACTTATTAATGAGACTAATCGGATAACGTCTTCAGTTTGCTAGGGATCATAAAGATTGGACTTTGGAGCAATGGAAAAAGGTTATGTGGTCAGATTGACCCTATTCCAGAGCGATGGGTGTGTCAGGGTATGAAGGTAAGTGCAGGCATCATGCACATGGCCCACTGTGGCAATCAAATGAAGTCAGCTAATGACCTGAATGTACTGAATCACCAAGGTATCACATCAATGGAGTCTTCCCTGATATATAACGTTATGTGACATAAGTTTCCAAGAGAGAAATTTTACTTCTATTCCCAATTGTTAGACATGATGGGAACAACTGTCTTCCACCAGTCTTTATTTTTATCCACTGGGTCTCTGGCTTATTCTTTTTCTTTGAGATTTTTTGACATTTTTAAACACCGCTGTGACTGCACTTAAGACTCTCAGATCCAATGTCCCAGGTTCGATCCCCACCCCGAGTTCCTGTCAGTGTCAAAATGGTCTCTCTGTCTCTGAAATATGGTGTGATTGTGTGTGTACAATATGCTCTGTGATAGACATCCTACAGGGTGTATTCCTGCCTAGCGCCTAGTGTTCAGCTCTGAATCCACGAGGGCTGACTACCGAATTTCAATACCTTTCTGGCACTGAATTGCTTAGATAATTTTGAGTATCGAAAAAAAGTCTTAGACATTAGCACACATGGCTTCACACACTCATTCACAAACTATGGGGATTTAGGAAAACCGATTAGCCTATTCTACATGTCTTTGGACTGTGGAAGGAAACCAGAGCAACCGGTGGAAACCCACCAAGCACAGGGAGAACAAATGCAATGCAAACTCCACACACACAGACTCAAGGTGGGAATCGAACCATCGACCCAGGAGCTGTGAGGCCATAGTGCTCATATATACTGCATATATAATTAATTTCTTTGTTATATTTTATACCGCTTATCCTGTACAGAGGACTTTGAGGTGCGAGGCCACCCTGCTAATTACTATACCACTGTGCTGCCTTATATCATTTAAATATATCAATTTATCAATGTCCGCAAAAGTTCTGTCAAGTCAGTTACTAACAGAATTCTGTGCTGTAACTCAAAAATGATTTGTCTCGAGGCCAAGTGATCTGCATCACATGATGTCACTTTTCTCTGTGACATACATTTTCAAACATTTTATCTGAAAAAGCTTTTTGTCATAGAGTATATTAATTGACCATCAACTATGTACACTGTTATGATTTATAGATTATTTATGATTTTAAGGAAATTATTTGTAAACTGTTTGTGACAATGAGATGTGGTCAAAATACGGAAACTGTCGACTATATTACAGCAGTGTAAATATAATCATATAATTTACATTTACTGTAGGCACTTGGCAGACGTCATTATCCAGAGCGACTTACATGTTTCTCTCATTATACATCTGAGCAGTTGAGGGTTAAGGGCCTTGCTCAAGGGCCCAACAGTGGCAACCTGGTGGTCGTGGGGTTTGAACCTGAGACCTTCCGAACCATAGTCCAATGCCTTAACCACTGAGCTACCCCTATATAATCATATAATCATAATGTCTACACTTTGCAGCTAGCAGATATATCACACTAAAAATTTTTTACAAACTTGCAACACAATTTGTTTAATTGAGAAATAACTTATTTGTAACTTATGTGACATGTATCCCAGATTATGGACATTAAACATGTCTCGGACGTTTCCTGTAACTCTGACCAGGCGGCCCAGCTGGCGTTGAGAGATTAGAATCTAATACTATTTACTAACAGAGTGTTATATAACAACATTGTATTATTGATTAACTAGATAAGACCCATTCTGGGGACTAAGTTGTGTAAATAATAACACACTACTGACTCACGTCCACTTATCCACACCTCACAGAATCTGCACAAGCCAGACGGTTTAGTTAATAAGATTGAAGTTAGATTAGTCACCCGGTGTATGTTACGTACGTTACTACGTAGTTTGCCGTAAATACGAAGACATCAGCATCTATTTAACTGTATAGTAAACAAACAAGATGACCTGGCTAACTATCCCAGTGTTGCTAAGAAGCTAAGCGGAACAGGACACTAGCTCCTCAAAAGGTATTTATATTTATCTCACTAATTTCTAACCGAAATGAAACAAGGACACTCTGCGGACACATACCTGTCCCTGTAGTGGCGTCCTGCAAGCATTAAAAGGCGAAAGTCGGCATATTGAGGTCAGTCGAGCTGACAGTTTGTGACACTTCTGGAAAGAAAAATAACATCGAGGGTGGGACTACAGTACGTCATTAGACTCCGCGCCACGTTATTGGTTCATGGCAGCGCCTGACTGCAGGGCCGAAAGCTGATTGGTTAAAATGACTGCATTTCATAATGTACATACAGACTGGGCCAGTGCGTCATAGAGGTGTACATGATTTATATAAACACCAAAAAAAAACTTATATATATATATTTTTTTTTTCTTTTCTTTTCTTTTTTTCTTCTACATTCTAGAACAATACTGGAGACTTGAAAATAACACAAATGGCATTAGATAATTAAGTAACAACAACAACAACAGTCAATTGTTATTTTTAGACACGAAGGTGAGCTGTTCTGGAATAGTTTTTGTCAACCATATTGTCAAGTGCATTTGCACAACCCATAAAGAAAACCATCCCAGGATAGGAAGACCAAAACTTACCTCTGCTGCAGATGAGAAGTTTATTTAGAGCAGAGCCTCAAAAATCACCAATTAACAGAACCTCAGATTAGAGCTGTTATGAAGGCTTTACAGAGCATAAGTAGCTAATGTGACAATATCAACTGTTCAGAAGAGATTAATGCATATTTTGGTTGCATTCAGCGTTGCTTCATCAGGGATTGTAAAATTCTGGACTGGTAATGTGTGTTTAACTTTACCCCCCTGACAGCAGCCCTATGACATCATGGTGTGTGATTAGGGGCGCAAGCTCTATGACAGCGGTCCTAATAGTGTATCAAGGGTCATCTTCTTCTTCTAAGTATTTTTTTAAGCATCCAGGGATTTTGGGGGGATCTTAACATACTCAAAATATGAGTATATTTCTCATCATGAAAATCAGCACTCAGGTTGGAATCTGCTCCAATGGAATTTGATTTAAGCCTCCTAGAGGATTTATACAATCACCACCAAACCAGGCCAAGTTGATCTCAAGACATTAAGGATGCAAAATTGATATCGATTGGTATCTCAAACAGTTCACCCAGGGAAATTCTTAAAACTTAGTCTTATAACTTCATGCATGACATCATATTAAGTGACATCATTCATCTATCTATCTATCTATCCATCCATCCATCCATCCATCTATCTATCTATCTATCTCTCTATCTCTCTATCTACTGTATCTATCTATCTATCTATATGTCTATCTATATGTCTATCTGTCTATCTTTTGGCACCATATTGGCATCTATTGTTTTATTGTTGTTGTTTTTTTACAATAAATTATATTGATTATATTCCAGCAAATGTCCTGTAAAATTATTTATCTTAAAAGTGTGTTATAAATCTAACTAGGCTAAGCCTAGATTTTTTTTATAATGTGTGCAACGGTATATATGTTTGGTAGATGTTATACCTCAACAAACCATGCAACAAAAACTTTGCACTTGTTCACTTATGCAGAGCAGTTTGTATAGGTTTGTAGAGATATGTAGAAACATTGAGGTTTATAAGGGTATGGTTAGGATATATTGAGAGTTGTAAGAATATCTAGGAATGTGATAGGTTTGTAAAGGCTTGTAAGGACAATGAGGTGTTGTGAGGTTTGTGGCGATGTTGTAAGGTTTAGTAGTGGTTTATAGAGGTGTGTTGAGATTAAGAGAGATTCATAGAAGTTTGGAATGATTTGTAGATGTTTGTATGTGTGTTGAGGTTTGTAGACATTCAGGAAGGTGTGGTGAGCTTTTAAGAGGTGTGGTGAAGGTCCCTATGACCCTCAAGTTGTGGCAAGAAGAGACCAAATAAAAAAACATAGACAAAGTTAACAAAAACATAGACAAATCTGAAACACATCGCAACATAATAGCATATGATTATGAGTCAACATAATTCTCACACCCACATAATCTGCATATTACTTTGAAGTAGTTGCTAAATGGACCAAAAGGGTAAAAGTGAGGGAGAATCAAGCGTGAGAATAGGTGCATGAGATTAATATTACAATAGACACAGTGTACAGTATAAATACGTACATAAAAAAATATGTTTTACCTGAAAATGTTTAATCTGTTTTCCATTTCTGACATTTTCTTATTAGAAGACTTATTATCATAATTTATCATAATTAATCTCACAATTATTATAATTATAGCACCATTTCATGGTCATAATAGCTAATGTTGCTAATTGCACTTGCTATTCACAGTATAACACTTCTCATTCCATCTTTGAAGAAATAAGGATAATGTCACCCTTGATATGCATATGTGATAAGTGAATCTTTATTACAACATGGAAAGGGATAATAAGGATGGTAAGAATATGCATCCCACTTTAAAAGAATTTGTTTCTACTTTTCAGCTGTAACTGTTATGAAATCTGCTTAGTTGAGACAGTGAACTATGACTGCTTGATTTTATAAACTATATTAGTAGTAACTCATGTAAAAGCTTACTCTGTAGTACATATTTTGGGAATATAAAGACAGACATTGAATCGTTTTTGTGCCATAAGTCTCCTGGGATAGGCTCCAGCCACGGCAACCCTGTAAACAAGATGAAGCAGTATAGACAATGAGTGAGATCAGTGAGTGAGTAGATTTTTTAAATTAATTGGAATCATAAAATGTATGACTCCATAATGCAGAAAAATTTGAACCCTAATTAGAGGGACCTGCTTGGTGGGTTTCCTCCGGGTCCTCCGGTTTCCTCCCACAGTCCAAAGACATGTAAAATAGGCTAATTGGCATTCCTAAATTGCCCGTAGTGTGTGAACGAGTGTGAATGAGTATGTGTGTGTGCCCTGCGATGGACTGTCCAGGGTGTACCCTGCCTCGTGCCCTAAGCCTCCTGGGATAGCCTCCAGGTCCCCGTGACCCTGAATACAGGATAAAACGGTATAGAAGATGAGTGAGTGAGTGAGTGAGTGAGTGAGTATATACTGTAATGTAATGTTACTAGTGATGGGAAATTTGAATCATTTTAGTGACTCGGTTCTTTTAATCTTTTTTTTTTTTAGTCATTTCGTTCTTTTGATCAGAAATAAAATAAAATGTTACATTTTCAATAAACAGACCGCCAACATGTCTACATACACATTTTTTTTTGCTATAGTTCCAATAATGAAAATATTACAATGCAGCTAATGATAAATTATGATAAACAGAAATATCTTCTAGTCTGAGTTGTTCGTTCTTTTAAATCTATTGCACTGCATGGGAGTCACGTGACAGAAGAACGAACGACTAGTACTAGAAGACTCATTGAGAAGAACTGTTCAATTCTGTTTCCTGTGTACTGCACTGCATAGCGTCTATGGGAGTCATAGTCATAGTCATTTCTGCTTCCTGTACTTAGACGGAGGTTTTGCGATGATTTGCGCATGAGCACCCAGTAGAAAATGAACAAATCACTCTCTGAGACTACTCATTCTTCCGAGTCACATTAAAGACTTGTTCAAAAATAAAAAGAACGAATCGTTCATGAACGACCCATCCCTAAATGTTACTGATAACTTTATTTTTATGGTAAAATAGTTTAGTTTCTTTAAAAAGCCTTTAGTCTTACCTTTTAGCATCAGAATGCATCCTCCCTTGGACTTTCAAACGATCTCCAGCTTGAAAGAGAACATTACACTGCTGCTTTCAGCGTCTTGATTTAGTCTATTATACTGTATAGACATTATATTGTAACAGGATCTCACTATACAGATGTACAGTATATGTTTTGCATGTTGATTGAGGATGTTATTATATACATGTTCCTATTTATATACTGTATAGAGACACTTCACACTGTCTTAACTTAATACTTTATACTAATGTCTCTGTAGGATCCAGAAATGGCAAAACTGGGGTTGAATTGATTTTATAGAAAATATAGTAGCAGTACAATTATATAACATTTCTTTTTCAATTTACCATAAGACAGAGCATTTTGGCATAAGGGATATTTACATAAACTGGATGCAATAATGAATAGTTTCATTTACGAGTGTTGCATGAGTTAAAAACTTTAAACCAAAATGCACTGACATCCAAGTGAAATCATAATCACACACTAACTTGTATCACAAGGCCTATTTTTAAACCTACTGTAGCCTATTTAAAAGCAGGTCCAATTTTCTCCCAGCAGAGGATTTAGCAGCCTACACTAAAATCTCTCACAAATGCATTCACTTACAACAACAGTTATGCTACCAAAATTGTGTATATATTGTCAAAAAGCAGATATTATTTACCCCACCTGTTTAGAAATACATTTACACTACATATATAAGACTTGATGCATATCTAGTTCCCATGTTTACATTATTCTGCCAAAAGATTTCTTATATCATTTAGCACTGCAGCCAGAAGAAACTGCATACAATCTCTGCTGTGATTCAAAAAACGTCTGTAGCAACACATTTAAATTGTTCTATCTTCCCACAGTTGTTGGAGATTATTAGACTACAGTATCATCATATAGCATAAATAACTTCATGAATAAAAATGTTAAATGGATGCATGTTTTTAAAAGTGAATCAAATGCTCAGATTATAATGAGGTGCATCAGATGATCAAACTGTAAAGTTCCAGAAAATTAAATTGTGTTATCTTTTGCTACAACATTTCCTGATGAAAAAAGTTTTGTTTTAGCAATGCAAATACGTATTTTGTGATGACAATCAAACTGAAAATCCTACATATATTGTAGCAGTAATTACTTATCACATTATACTGTAGATGTGTTTTTGTGACAGCCTGGATCAGTAGTAGGCATGCTGTAGTTAGGTAAGTTCATGATTGTGTGAACCAGTATTAGTCACATTCTACAGTAGTTGGCGACAGGGTGGCTCAATGGTTAAGGTGTTGGACTATTGATCAAAAGGTCCAGGTTCAAACCCCAGCACCACCAAGTTCCCATTGTGGAGTTCACAACTTGTGCATGATGATCATCGGTGGAACAATTCACATCGGTGTGTCTTATGGAACAGTCCAGGCAATCCTCAAATTTTGATTTGAACATATGTCGTGTTGCTGCAAAGGTTCGTCTCCGGGCTGCTGACCCAGCAGGAGGAAAATTGCATTGATGTCTGCTAGAAACTCCAGCAGCATGTCGTGGATGGCCCGTCCTTCATGTTGAGGGTCATTACCGGTGATGAAACTTGGGTGTATGGGTATGACCCTGTGATGGAGCAACAGTCTTCACAGTGGAAGAGCCCACGACTGAAAAAGGGTAGGCAGGTCCGCAGCACAACCAAGTGCATGCTTATTGTCTTTTTTGACATTTGCAGCATTGTGCATAGAGAATTTGTCCCCAGCAGCAAGCCGATCAATAGCGAATTCTACTGCCAATTTTTAAGGCTTCTGAGTGATGACATATGGCAAAAATGACCGGGTCTGTGGCATGCAAACCTTGAAACCTTGAAACTTTTTAATACTACCTTGGGGGTTTTTTTGTCTGTTTTCCGTGGCATTTCTAAGTTGGCCTTAATGTATAGTTGGGTGTGAAAGTGCTTTTGCTTGTACCCTGTGATGGACTGTACATACAGTATTTTTTTGTGATATAATTAAAAACAAATGTACATCCTAAATGGGCTGACACCCCATTTAGGATGTACCCTGCCTTCTGCCTGAGCTCCCTGCATTAGTTACAGTGAGGCAAAAAAGTATTTAGTCAGCCACCAATTGTGTAAGTTCTCCCACTTAAAAAGATGAGAGAGGGCTGTAATTTTCATCATAGATATACCTCAACTATGAGAGACAAAATTTTAAAAAAATCCAGAAAATCACATTGTAGGATTTTTAATGAATTAATTGGTAAATTCCTCTGTAAAATAAGTATTTGGT
>JAQMYL010000012.1:22139847-22150286 GCA_030014365.1 Clarias pachynema
AATAATAATAATTTTTAACTATTAGATGCAAGTCAAAATCTATAACTAATTTAAAGTTTTCTCTTTTATTTTTATTAGCATGATTCAGGCTCTGAATGCACTCCAGGCGAGTCAAAAAGCCAGGATAAGAAGGAGAAAGGCAACTACATAATGTATGCTAGAGCTACATCAGGAGACAAGCTTAACAACAACAAGTTCTCAGTGTGCAGTATTCGCAACATCAGCCAAGTGCTGGAGAAGAAAAGGGGCAACTGCTTTGTTGGTAGGTTTTAAGCTTACTTAGGTATTCATTACTGATTTAGTCCTTATAATGGTATCAGATTAAGATTCTGGTAGTGCAAGTTGAACAGGGTGGCCTAGCTTTCACATTATGTCGGTTATACTGTGTGTCAAATGTTATTTTGATCATAGACAGGGTTAAATAAAGCTGTTGTTCCTGGAGAGGAAACCCTCTCCAGGAACATTTTCACTTTCAAGTCTTAGCATAGACCATGTATTTGTGACTGAACAAACAGTCTATTCTCCTTCTGTGTGCACGTTTGTGCCTGTATGCATTTGTGCACACAACAGAGTCTGGCCAGCCAATCTGTGGTAACGGCCTGGTAGAGCCAGGAGAGGAGTGTGACTGTGGATACAGTGACCAGTGCAAAGATCAGTGCTGCTATGATGCTAACCAGCCAGACAACAAGAAGTGCAAACTCAAACCTAACAAAGTCTGCAGGTACATTCTGCGTTTTTGTACTTGTATTGAGGGTACATACCTGTAATCTGATGTCATAATATAACATGATATATTAACAAAAAAAAAAATGTATTTGCAATTCTCTGTATGTACTAAGGGTGTGTGTTGTGTGCATGTACTTCATCAATCCTGTGCTCTGTTCTGAACCTCATGCTGTGTCTTTAGTCCCAGCCAAGGTCCGTGCTGCACCTCCGAGTGCACGTACAAGAGCCGGAACGAGAAGTGTCGTGAGGAGTCAGAGTGTGCCCATCAAGGCATGTGTAGTGGACATTCAGCCCAGTGCCCCACCTCTGAGCCCAAGGCCAACTTCACTGCCTGCCATGGAGAAACTCAAGTCTGTCTTAACGGGGTAATGATATGTGGAGACAGGATTTGTTTTCAAAAGAAAAAGCGTGTACAAATAATCCTCATTAAAAAAAAAAAATTGTTGTAGTTTTAAAGAGAAGAGTGGTTGCTAACAGATTTGCTTTTTTTTTTCCCCCAGGGCTGTTCTGGCTCTATCTGTGAGAAATATGGGCTGGAGGTGTGTACCTGTGGTACTGGGGATGGCAAGGATGAGACGGAGCTCTGCCATGTTTGCTGCATGGAGAAAAGTCAGTACACTCAGCAGTCACGTCCCGCCCCCCCCAGATCTTGTATCAGATTTTATATTATTTCACACCCTAGCCTCTTACTAAGCAACTTGTCTATGCATGACAGTGTGGTGAATCTTTGGTGTTAAATCTTCCTTTCCCTCTAGAGTCCTTTTCTTCCATATTAATTACAACACACCCACACAATGTCATGTGATGCTGTGCTTGCGATTAGATCGAACAGTGCCACTGTCTTGGGAATTGCTCCATGTTTTCTCTTTCTCCCACAGTGAACCCCAGTACATGCAGTAGTACAGGCTCAGAGAGCCTGGCCCAGTTTTTCAATCGGAAGGTGACTACACTGCAGGCCGGCTCCCCCTGCAACGACTTCAAAGGCTACTGTGATGTGTTCATGAAGTGCAGGCTGGTGGATGCTGATGGCCCACTGGCCAGACTGAAGAAAGCCATCTTTAATCCTAAACTCTATGAGAACATTGCTGAGTGGATAGTGGCAAGTGTCTTGACTTTTTTTTTTTTTAATGTCATTATTCAGACAGGCTTCAAAACTCCCCAAACTAGTCTTCTACACAAAATAAGGGATAATGGCATTGCATAGCACTTGCAGCTCAAAGTTTCACATTCACTAATTACACAAAAAGCTTACAAATAATAATGGCAATGCAGATCACATATATTTATTATTTGTATATTTATATATTGAAATGTTCTTGAAATAATCAGGATGGAAAATGGCCACATTTACAAGAATTGTCAAATTTTATGTATGGCTTTGTGTCGATGTTTGTTTATATTTGGATTTCCTCAGGTTTACTGGTGGGCAGTGCTGCTGATGGGTATTGCCCTGATTATGCTCATGGCTGGGTTCATCAAGATTTGCAGTGTGCACACACCCAGTAGTAACCCCAAACTACCACCACCTAAACCTCTGCCAGGTAATTTACTCCAAGCAGCAGTCAGTCAACCTCTTTGCATATGTTTGTGCTTTCCTGATTTCAGATGCTGATTCCTACCTTTTTTTTATTTTATATTTTATACTTTTACAAAAAACCTGCCAACTATGTCAAACATAAAAAACTGTGGAGATATACACTGCTTGGCCAAAAAGAGTTGGCATTTCAAAAGGGAGGTCAAATTATTGGTCTGTATCAAGCAAAGAAATCAACTAAGGAGGTTTGATATTACTGGAACTGGGTCAGAAATATATTATCAAACCCAGGAGGGATGGTGCTGAACCATCATCTTTGTGGAAGAAATGTGGTCAGAAAAAAAAAATCATGACTGGAGATCATTTAAACAGTTGGTAAAGCTGTGTGGTTAAAAAAAATAAAAAAATAAAAAACAATAAAAAAACATAGCTATGTTTAATAGTGAAAGTTAGAGCACTTCCACACACACAATGTGATGAGAACTTACACGATTTGTGTGTGTCAGGGTAAGGAGGGAAGTGCATGAAACGATGCACCCCTCATATATAGTGCAGACTATACAGGGAGTTGCTTCAGTTGGTCAGGTTTAGGTTCAGGAATGTTGTGTAGTAATTAAAATGAAGTCAGACATGAATGTACTGAATGACCAGCTTATCACATCGAGGAAGTTTCTCTTCCATGATGACACAAGCATGCTTCTAAGCTTAAATTGTGAAAGAGTGGTTTTGGTAGCTTGATGAATCTTTTTCACACTTGAACGGCCACCACCCTGTCTACTAAAATCTAAGCTAAATCAGAGCTTTTACATTTTTTTGGATATTTATTTATTTATTATTTTTAAAGATTTTTTTTTGGGGGGGGGGAGTGACAGGCCATGTATTTTTGCAAGAAAATGTCTCATGTGGTTGCTCAACAGCAACATACGACAGTACACAGCTGGCACAGAGTAAAAGCTCAACTGACATTTGACTGTCTATTTTAGTGGGGAAAAGGTGAATTGACACCTGTGAGGAGTGAATGACAATGACAATAACAAAAGAGTGACCACTGCCATTTGCAAAAAAAAATTTAAGGTAGTTTGAAATGTTATTTAATCAGCTGTCTTTGGCTGTGAACTTGATCCACAGGGACTCTAAAGAGGAGACGAGCCCAGCATGCTAGTCAGCAGCAGCAACAGCAGCAGCAGCATCAGCATCACCACCATCACCATAACCAGAACCAGCACCCTCATGCACACGGCCATCAGAACCAGCGTCCATCCCAGCGCCAGCCTCAGCCCCCGCGCCACCACCGCCAGCAGCGTGAGAATTACCAGATGGGCCAGATGAGGCGCTGAGAACCACAATGTCCCTCACAGCACCACCACTACACCCTGCCACTGCCGGCCTACATCGGGATAACGGTCACTACAGTCACTACACTACACTGCTTTTCAGCCAGATTCAGAGGATACTAATCTAAGCTTGCCTGGAAAACACTAAATCATTTCCAGCTGTCAAGAATTCAAAAGTTTTTAATCATGTGCTGTACTACAGCTCCAGTTTGGTTTAATCAGGACTTCTTGCGTGTGGCCTTAAACCAAGGCCTTACTTCAAAGAGTCCAACTGGACCGACACATGAATTCCTCACAAAACTCCCAGTTATTCACTGCATCAACCAGGACTAATTTTAACAGTTATACACTATAAAATGTGCAGTATGTGACAACATGAGCAATTTTTTTTTTTTTTTTTTAAAGCAGCTTTTGTAAAAAGTCATACACTAAAACAGGAATCGTTTACAATAACACGTCCAGTTTTCCATAGAGGATCTCTGGGCTAGTCCATTATGCTTCCGTTCATTCCAGTCTTTATACTGAGCCACTTGAACAACGTGAAGAACATCCCTGCTCCGTTTAGCAGCAGTGAGCTCAAACCACGCGGACATTTCGGGTCCCCCCCCTTTGTCAAATCTCAGCACAGGAAGGTGGTATAAAAAAACATCTCAAAATCTTTGCTTCATTCTTTTGAGGAAAAAAAATATCATGAACACCATACAAAATCAAGACTTTTCAGTTCTGAAGTTATATGTATTTTTCTCTTTTCTCATTCGCGTCACAGTTGGTATATTGAAAGAGTGCCAGGGTTTAAAAGACAAGCCGTAGATTTAGCGTTCAGTCATTTCCGTTGTTTCTCTTTCAAACTTTCAGATGACATGGTTTGACACTAAAGCATCTATTTATTCTTATGATCAAGCAAAAGTTCAAGGCTGTTATTTTTTCTGTGCAGCAAATGCATACTGCTCCGTTGTACAGATTACAACTGTATAGAGAAAAGAGATTTGTATTATATGTGAGAAATATTTCTTCTACTCCTCAGAACAGAAATAAGTTGTCCTTTTGATCAATATTTCTCAGGACTTGGGACAGAAATGAAGGGACTGTACAGGTGATTGAGGACGAAGGATAAGATACAAGTTGAGCTTATTGTTCCATTTGGCTCTGTACTTCTTTTAACAAATCATTTATCCAGTGTTTTATAATTATTGTTATTATTATTATTATTATTATTATTATTATTATTTGTTGGAGCAGTGCACAAATCCACCCCAAAACTCTAGCACGAAGAAACGTTAAACCCTCATGTTTCCATGATTTTCTTTTCAACTCAGATGTCACTTGGTGTTAACGAAATTAATCTGCAATAGCTTGTGAATGCGTGTATTTCAACGTGCATGCTGCAAGTGCTCTAGGAGAGACTTAAGTCCAGCTAATCTAAATATATACATAAATATGAAAGGTACATGGTTAGGATTTGATTATCTGTTTACATGGAAGGATCATAATTAAGGACAGTTGCGTTTACAGGTGGGCAATTATAATTTTTTTTTTCCCTTAATGAAGACACTTATTAAGACACTGTGGATTAACCAGTGTCTTTTATGAAATACCAGCAGGTACAAGTAGTCATGTTGAGCTTACAGTTACCTTAAGCCTTGCATAGACCATGCTACATTTGACATGAGAGATTTAAAGGAAGTCTTCTTGTTAACATTACTAGGGATGCTCAAGCAAGAAACAAAAGAAGTTTAACCTCATTAGGTGAGGAAATATTTCTGCTTAAATTTAAATATTGAAGAACCCGATTGTTTAACGATTTGATGTAATAGAGCTAACACTGATATTCATAGCACAATTTTACTTAAATTGTACGTTTCTTTTTCTTCTTCTTTTCTTTTTTTAGTCTAATTAAATTGCTCATGGAAAATGTTTGCCTTGCCATGATTGATTTATTTGTGTTTTACTTTTAACTACAGGTTGTGCAATCTAACAAATGAATTAAGCGAACGTTTTTCTTTTATTTCTACATAACGTGACTCTTGAAAGAGTTTACATTAGCATTTCTGATTAACATATATTATTTAGTTATGAAATGCTGTCATGATGGTGAGGTTGAGATGTCAAGATCTCTTGTATCACCAACATTTCCGTCGAACCAACAGAGATGTGTGTGTGTGTGTCTGTGTATATATAAAGGTGTGCCAGGTTTCTCAAAAGCTATGGCGGGCAGACGTGATTATCAGGTTTTGGAGACTGATAGCACGGACGGCAATGTTTGACCTCAGGTCACCTCTCACTTTCACAATGAGAGTCTCACTCATACAGTTTGAGTTTTTTAGTCATTGTGTTTGCTTCCATCAGTAAAGGTTTTCTAGGGATCTGAAGTTCTGACTTCAACTTGGGGCTGAATTTTCTGTCTTTTTAAAAGCGTTAAACAGAAGTTTTTCTGCTGTATGGAGTGACTGGGCTGCGTGTTTCGTAAGAGCCACTGATGTGAGATCTCTGTGTTAAAGGGTCATGGAGCAGCTTGGATGCCATCAGGAAAGCTGCTCTGTGGACAACATTGTAAACTGTTGTATACTATGTACAGTTCCTGGAGCATTTCTTTTAAATTTTAAGATAAATATGAGATTTTGATACTTGTCTGTCTATTTTTTCCCCTTTTTTTCTTTCTTTTTAAATTTAAATGTGACCATATAGTGATATTTTCTCTTGATTCTGCAATTTTCTTTTTCTTTTCATTTCCACTACATTTGTCAAAATAGGCTTGGATATTAGAACATTACTCTTTCTTTATAGCAGCAATCAGAATATTTAAATACAATGAAGTGCATAGTTTTTCTGCTTTTTTTTTCTCTTCTTTTTTGTCTGTTTCTCATGTGGTGTGATATGGATAGAGGAGGAATATCTGCCTGTGTCTGACATTTCTTTTACTGGTTTTTATTTTGTGTAGTCTTGGTGAATCTTTATAAAAAAAAAAAGTGCACTGAAATTGTCTGAATTGAGTCAAAATTAATGTAGGTGGTATAGGCAGAAGGATCACAAAAAGTTAGAAGCAAACAAAAAAAAATACTACTGTCTGTTAATGTTAACTGTGTTTTATACAGTACCTAATTTTTTGTTCACTTTGAACATTTTTACTTAACATTTCAAAACGTATTGTGCAAAGAGATGTAATTTTGAGTACTTGAAATGCATTAATAAAAATGGTCAATCGAAATGATAACATGTAACATCAACGCATTTCTTTTAAACGAAACCCTTGAACCAATGACCTTTCTTGTTTCAAATTTCTATTTTAATTTAATGTAAACGTTTGGCAGATTCCTGTCTATTAATGCTCCCTTGAAGATTCCTGCTGCTCCTCTTCTTTTTGGCAGCGTGCTGACAGCGAACAAATTCATGTTCTTGGGCAGGCTTCATGTGCGTGATGGTTCCTGTTCGACCGCAGAACCATGTCCTGAAAGTAGAATAAAAGATTAGTATGGAATATTAGATTCTATAGTTAAATGTGTACGTATATTTTTAAGTATTAACATTTTTAAGTCATCTCAGAATCTTCACATTAACAGAAACTGCAGTGAGCAAAATTATCCACTAGATGGAGTCATAGAATATCAGTCATAAAACATTCCTGTCTCATGGCAAGCGGACCGGTGCAATTCATGATTCATCCTTTTTCACACTCCAACCACATTTCACTCACTTTTCTTGACTCTCGCCGCATTTGAGTCGTATTTTGGACACAACAAGCTCTGTTTCATTTGGGTCTCCGCTGCTGCTCATGATGGCTGTGACTCTTCTCCACCAGCTGCCCCAGGCTTCCTCTGCTTTGAAGCGCAAACGCACAGCCTGCAACTGCCCCAGCACTGAGCCCACTATAGCCAGAGCTGAGTATGTCCTGTTCTCTGCATGCTCCAGGGACCTTGGCAAAAGCATTAAAGGTCAATTAGCTGTATATCCATGCTGCAATCTCTCTTTCATCCACATTTCAAAGGTGTTCAATTCATCTGGTGACTACCACTGAAGTACGCTGATCATTCATAACCATGTGCTGGATTATTATGCTGGAATGACCTTGTGTAAAATGGGTGAATTTTGGCCATAAAGAGATGCTTGTAGATAAATATTTGGATAAGTGTATAATTTAAATTATACTCAGTTGGCATTACGTGGGCCCAGAGTGTGCCAAGAAATCATTCCTCACACCGTTACACCAGCACAAGCTCAGGTTCATGACCTGAACCAGTGTTTTACTGTGACAGGCAGAACAGTGCGTAAAGATACAAATTTAAGAATTTGTTTTGTTTTTTAGCGACCTCAGCAGCAACATCATTTACCCTCTCGTCTGTTCCTACTACTCAGTATTTATTATAACCACTATACTAATTACAAGGCTGGTCATCTGTCATCATCTGCATCTGTTTCTCACTGGTTCATGCCTTAAGTTAGATGTTTTTATGCTTGAAGGATTTATAGGTCACTGTGTGGCTTAACGAGCAAAATACATTCCTCTGAAACTGCTCAGGTACAGGGAATGGACTGGAAATAAGAGTCGAAAGTCCTTCAGGAAAGCTAGAGAACTATTCCTCAAGATAACCATCAAACATATAAAGATAAATTTGACTCTTCTGGGGCAAAATTTGAAGAAATGAGAGGGTAGCTTAAGACTTTTGCGTGTTACTGTTTATGGAAAAAAATGTATAAACCGCCGAGGCTGTGAGAATGCTGTCTCATTAGTTTCATGGTGACCACCTCATCACACACGAGAAGACACGTCTGCATGTTCCCGTCAGGTGTCTTAAATCAGTTCTGACAAAACAAACCTGCCTGTAAGCCTTGTAGGGCTTAAATCAGACCTACCACTGTATTATTTTTTCCCCCCACCATAAAACTTACATGGCATAAAACAGATAATACAAGGCATTAACTGGCCTAGATACAGATTGTAAATAACAAAATGATGAACTAAACCACTAGAAGAATGAAATGAAATAAACTCCCATACCAAACCACATCTCCTTGTTTCGGCAGAAATTGAAATTCACCAGATTTGTCAATTCCTGTTCATGGCTGAGAAGAGTGTAATCTATCTAATGTGATCTATTCCAGCTACCTTAAGGTTTGGTGTGTTTTTCAATTCAATTTTGCTTTTTTTAGCGCTTTTAACAATTGTCATTGTCGCAAAGCAGCTTTACACAATCAAAAGAAAATTATGCAAATTATTTGTATGAAATGTGTATGAATCTAAATGATTAGATTGTTGCATGCTGAGATACTTTTATCCACACCAACCTTGGTGACAACTAGTTATTTGAGTTACCATAGCCCTCTTGTGGGTTTGCCAACATCCCATATATGCTGACAGGATTGCATTTGCTTTCAGATATTGTAAAATACTTAAACCAGACCATGATCAACCACCATGGCACAGTCATAGCCATAGTCAGGAATGCAGACCACCTGCAGCATGGCTCATTTAACAGCAATGACTCATCTAACAGTAGTGATCAGTGAAATACTGTAATACAGTACAGTACAGTAGGTGTTGGCCTAACTGGAAGATTATGATACATGATCATACAAGACCCTAAACGTCATTGAATCAACAAATACCAAACTCGACGGTTCATAATTCACACTAATATCTGGTGAAATGTTCTAGAGTATTGTTTAAAATGTACTTACAGAGTAATAGGGATATACTGGCTCGCTCCTTCACTTCCAATAAGAGCAATGGAGACAGAGGTTTTGACCTGCTCGATCAGATTCATCAGCAGAATCTTAATCTGGTAATGATAGACTGGGTGGAAATAAAAAAGAAAAGCGTTTTTTGAACAGTTAATTTTAGCCGATGTTCAAACAAAACAGCAAAAATCACGTATAAATATTTAATTTTTTTAGACGGATACATTGATACGTTTTTTAGACTGATACTTTCTTTGAATCTTGAATCTTGAATGAATCATTAGGCCCAGTGGTTCTCAACCCTGCCTACTCTGCACATTTTAGTATTTTCTCAGCTCTCATAACACCTGTTGTAACTAACCAACTAAGTAACAGTCCTTTCTGTCTTGGAAAATATTAAATTTTTGTGAAATATTTATGTGCATGAGCAAGGCTGATGTATTTTTAAACACATTTTAGAAAACAATAGGTGTTTCACACTTTTTTTTTCACAATGTTTAATTACAGACGACCCTAGAGTTTAAAAAGTAAGGAAATGTGTTAAAAATGTAATTCACGTAATAACCTGTGCACCACAGATGTAGTAAACTCTTAGAAAACAAGTACCCAACTATACATTACCTTTTGTCCTTGTGGTGATACATCTTTTATATACTTTTTGTGAATGTAGTGTACCTTTTAAGGGCCCCCTGTTATGCAAAATCCTTTTTTTTTTTTTTTTTTTTTTTTTAGACATTCAGATAGGTCTTCAGTGTGTGTAAGTGTGTCCAAACAAAAATATAAGGAAATCATTCCTTTTTCTTGTCTTTTATTATTTTTGTATTGGTCGAGGATTAAACCAATTACAGTCATTTCCCACTTATTGCTCCTCCTCCAGATTGTTGCTCAGCTCTGCTGTTCTAAGGAAGGGTTTGGCTCAGCAGTAGCTCATTTACATAGACACTGAAATCGCACATTTGGAGAAGGAGTGAACCAGAGTGAGTTTGAGGTATGATGCATTATCAGATGTGTATTTCAGCTGGAGCATTAACAACCACACTCTGGGGAGTCCTGTGTTAAGTTGTTAAAGAAGTAGTAACATATGAGACATTTAAATAACCAAATCTTGAGGATGACTTTTGCACCCTTTTATTATTTTAGAGGAATATTTTAAAGGTACACTATAGACATGT
>JAQMYL010000012.1:22168332-22179242 GCA_030014365.1 Clarias pachynema
ATATTTATATAATAAGTATAAAATAAAAAATGAACACAAATGGATGTGGGCTGAGAAGAGCATTAGCATTACATTATATCTCAATCAGTTCTTTTTGTGATCACTTTGTGCTCAGATTCCATTCTTCCTCATCTTCATCTTCAATTAAAGTCTTCAGAACTGGTTTTACTTTGCGCCTACAAGATAAAACCATACAGGTAAAATTCCTTTACACCACTTATGTAAATGACAACAACATGTATTAATTTATGAAATTGATATGTGACCTGAGCTCTGTTTTCAGGGTTGAGATCTGGCTATGAAGCTGCTCGTTGATCTCCTGCTGTTCATCCAGGTCTCTCTGAAGTTTCTTCTTGCTGTTCTCGAGTCGCTCTATCTCTTCCTCTGCCTCATCCAGCTGCCTCTTCAGTACCTTCAGTCTCAGAGTTAACTGCAAGTGAAGTGTAAGGACAGTTGGGCATTTAAAAGAGGATTCGGATAGACACTGTTAATCATTGCTTCTTGTTTGCTGCTTAGATCAACTGAAAACTTCCTTGCAGTCCCTTGCAGGTATTTTTCTTACCCCATATTTATAATGCCAATTTGGTTACTTCCCAGTTCCCGACCATCAGCCACCTACTATCATACTGTATAAGGGCTACCAAATATTGAAGCTAATACCTGCTTCTTCTGAAACACATAAAGCCAACCGCCAAAAACAACATCGTTCTAAACTGCTGCTCATGCTGCATCACAGGGCAGTGTAACATCGGGAGGAGGAAAGTGTTATCTGCCTTTTTCTCTTACATATGAGCTCACAGACACCCATGATTGGCTATTGTCACTATTGTCATGACAAATTTTGGGGCCACTTCACTGGGTATTGACAGCAGAGACATTATCTGATTTGTTTTGTTAATTATTTGACAGGATCTCTACATGAATGTTCTTCTAAGAATCTAAGGTCTTCCTTCTAAGCATCCCAACACCAAATCAGGTATTGAAAAAAAGCACTAACGTTTGTGGTTCTCACCTGATCCATCTGGTTCTGTAGTGAAAGCTGTTCATCGTTCACCTGCATATTTATCTCCTTCATCTTCCTCTCCAGCTTACGGTTTGCCTGCTCCAGAGTGTTATTATCTCTGGCCACAAGAAAAAGCATATGAATACACGAAAAGAATACATAGGATAGAGCAACATCAAACATCTCACAGTAAGACGATCCACTGAAAAAATCCTCAATTTGGATCAGGAATTTGGATCCAAAATCCAGAAAACCAGACTAAAACAAGATCCGCCTCAAATATATTCATCCCACTTGTGAATCCTCAGATAGGAGGATAGGAGGATCCACGATTATTACAATTGTGTAAAACAAATATAAGTGAAAAAGGAAACTCACAAATGAGAGCAAATGAGATCTAAGCATTTTGTATGATGTGTTTGTATCATGTAGCTGTTAGTTTATGATTCCACACCTCTCCTTCTCATTAAGCCTCTCCTGCAGCTCCTGAATTCGCAGCTCTAGTTTGGTGACAAGTCCTTCATGACTCGACTTCTGAGACACTTCTAAATGCGACAATCGACTTTTCAGGTCCTTGTTCTAGATGTGAACAAATAGTACTTTGTCATACAATACATTCTAAAATAGCCATGATTTTTATATTTAATAGACATTACTTATTTATAATGAAATATCATCACTATATAATTTTATATATTAAAAAAAATATAGCACTATATACATTTATGTGTTTGGATATGAGATAAAAATAATAATAATAATAATAATAATTTTTGGAAAAGAAAAATGTTTTCCACCAAAAATGTGGTCCAGTTATTGTTAAACTGAAGATTATTTTAAATATATATTCTATTTCAGAAGTATACACCCCTGAAAGCTATCGCATGTTCTACCATTAAAACCTGAAACTAAATCAGGATAGATTTGACTAGCAGAATTTATTTCACAAATGTGCAAGAAACAAAAAACTGAAAACATAATAGTAAAATTTTGGAAGAATTAATATCATTTTCAAAACAATTTACAAATGAACAATGTGAAAATTGAATAAATTGAATAAATATGAAGTTTAAAATTCTGAAGGAACCCTCAGAACTCAAAGAATAAACTAAATAGCATCCATCTGTGAGCTGTTAGATGATCTCAGTATAAATACACCTGTAATGTTTAGAGAACATACTGTACCCAAACAAACACCATCATTATTCTTATCCCACATCACGTTTGTCAATTAATAGGCATAAAAAAAAAACATCCATCAAAACCAACACAAGAACACAACTCAGTATTTTCCAATGTCAGGGTTTGAAGCATAATTGAAAAATGTGGAGATGTTGTTTAAGATCACTTCTTAGCAAAGATCTACTACATATAGTATGGGGGTGTGCTTTTTAAAAGTAAAAGTGACGTCTTCAAAATGGAAACATAAGGAGAAAAATGAATTTAAAACTTTCTCTCATTCAGCCAATGTCTGTACACTATAGTATATCAATAGAACATGCCTCCTTTTATTTTATTTAGAGTTCAGGTTAGCTACCGTGGCCGTGCCTTGACCGTGAAATGGTAATCAATGCTGGACTAAACAAAGGCGTCTTGTGTGCCTTTTTAGAAGTCATTACCAGCATTACCTTGTTCTGTTTTTGCTAATTTTAGGCTAGACTAGCATCATGTCCAATAGCTAATATATTACAATGGTAAAAATAAAACATACTCTTTAAATGAAAATATCAAATTACTCATTTAAAGTTTCTTCCTTTTTAATACTTGAGTACATTTACAATCAAGAGTTCTTTGCCTTTCACTTGAATCCATTCTTTATTGTCTACACGTTTACTCTCAGTTACCCTACACTTATTTATTATTCCTCAGCACTTTCCCAACCCTCTTAATGACACCAAGCCACCAGCAGCAACTTCCTGTACATGGATGACTGACAGGGACATTTCTTTACTAAACCGCCTGACCAGGATGATCTACAGAAAGGACATCAGGACATCATGATCCCATTCAAAGGTGTGATTAACCGAAAAAAAACTGGGACAAAAACTGAACTAGAGATACAATACATCCCCAAGAGCATGGGTGAATTTTTTAAGATAAAACAAATTTTTTGCTTTTAGACACTGTGGAGTTTATAGTACAGTATGCTGGGATGGACAATGTGTCTTAATAGAATTTGTCTCAATAAAATCTTTACCTGTCTCTCCAAACTGATCTTGTCACACTCCAGATCCTGCTTAACTGCTCGCTCCTGTAGCAGTTCTGATCTCACCTGCTCTACCTGTAAGGAGCACACACATACACACATGTATGTCATCAAGTGTTCATTAAGGTGCTCCCTACGTACCAATGCACTGTCAGTGATAAGTACAAAATTATACAAAAATAACACAAATTATACAAAAACACACAATTTTTTTTTTTAAAGTTAAAACAGTAATGCCTAAAATACAGTATATCGAAAATACAATGCAACTTTGTATTCATATTGAGGAAACATATAACAAAAAAACGTTGTTTCTACTTAATGATGTTCTAAATGACATCATCTGTTAGCATCAGAACACTGAATCGGCTTAACCCTTTCGCTGCTGGGCAGACAGAAGGAAAAAGAGCAGGAAGAAGAGCTATCCACCTGTATGTGTGAATGTTGTATCAACATATCCAGTGATGTGTGTGTTAGCTTTGAAACCAGTACTTCAGCACTTATTTGCTGACTGTAGGCAAACAGTCTTGCTTGATAGCAAACATTCCCTTGTAGAGACTTCGCCTCAAGTGTTGTCAAGATTTGGTGAGAAAGCTGAGGCTCAACAAGCCTTGTGTGCTTCTCGTCAGGAGCTCTGAGTGGACATGCTGGGATCGGCCTGTACAATATTTACAGGAAAAATCCAAATGTACCCATAGGAGAGGCAGAGACGAAGAACATGACGACACAAAGCGGAGAGCTGCTTCCTCTGCCAAGCGACATTCTCACTTATACCATGACTACATTCAATGCAAACATTTTAAACATGTGATTGTGTGTATTTTGCTTAGTGTTAACTGAAAAAGAATATGAGATAGAAAAACCTTTCTAGTTCCTGATTCCAGCATGATTGCTATGGTTATTTTACACATCGTAGCTATAGATCATTAACACTGAAGTATAGTCATCATTATTTTTAGTCATTTATACATTAAATACATGTTTTTATTTTTAGATAATTCCTAGTAGAGAGTGGACGGTGAGGAGACAGATAATAAAAATGTAACATTTACTGGGTGAAATTCAATATTTCAGGACCAGAAGGTCATGATATTAATGCCTACCACACTACTGTAGATATGTGTGTTAGGTGTGATGTAGTAATGGGTGGGGTTTATGCTGATGTGCTGTATTACTGTGCCAGGCACACAGACCTGCTCTTTAACTTTTTCCATTCTCTGCACCAGTGTGTCACCGCTGCTGCGCTCCTCAGTCAGGGCATCCTGTAGCTGAGTTACTCTCGCCTACATACATGCACATACAGAAACATAGACAAATTACAAATATATTATCGATATACTGTATAGGGGACCTCCTTGGGACATTTATGTGCTTTTCATATTTTATGTACATCTTTGGAACTGTACTGGATTAGATGTGGTGACTATGTAGCATATGATTTTCATAATTTTCATACTCATCAAACCATTCAGTGAGGCCTCATGCATTCTGTAAGAGGGTGGGGTCTTCCTGTGTGTGTGTGTGTGTGTGTGTGTGTGTGTGTGTGTGTGTGTATGGGTGTGTGCACACGCCTGTGTACACACCTCCATTAATTTGACTTGTCGGTCTCGATCATCATGCACGGTTTTGTTGCACTCCTGCAGCTCCTGCACTCTCATCTCCAGCTGTTTACACTTTAGCTCAGTCTTCTCCAACTCTGCTTCACGCTGAGCCAACTCGGCATCCAGCCCAGACAGCTGCGCGCACACACACACACACACACATACACACTAAGTCATACTCCTACTAGTTGCTGTTTTGATGCCAGTCCGTTGTCTTTTGTCTTTATATACAGTATATAGAGGGGCGTTCAAGTCAAACAAGGATTTTGATTGTGCTGAATAACAGGACACAGTTATGAGAGTAAAGTCTACCTTTATCTTCCTCCGATACACTAATGCACTTATCCCAGATTGACTTGAATGCCTTGTATAATATGTTGTATTTCAACACCTCTTTCTGTAATTCCTGTGAGGTCCGTGAGTGTTTCTCTAGCTCTGTTTGCGTGTTGTGGAGCTGTATGCGTAGTGCACTGAGCTCCTGTGAGCTCTGCTCTCGGGCTTCGTCCACCTCGTCCTGCAGTCTCTGAGTCTCTTTCTCTGAATTCACCAGCACGTTCTTTATCTACAGTCAGAAATAAGGGGAGCGACAGAAATGTAATGGAGTTGTAAATGTAACAAAATGCAACATAATACTTTTAATACGTAACCTTCACTCTTTAAAGTCAGAAATGCTTGTGTCTGCATTTTACACCTCCAACAATTCTTACCTCCTCTTGAAGTTGCTCAAAGGATCTGTCATGCTTCCTCCTTTCCTGCTCCATGTCCCTTTTGCTATTTCTGAGCTCCTCCATCTGTCTCTCCTCCTCCTTCAGTCTTTCTTTCAGTTGCCGATGCTCCTGGTTCAGCTTTGTCAGTTCACTCTGGAGAAGCAGGAGAAGCGGTTAAGAAAGTGTTACATCTTGACTTATGACTGAGAGACCCTGTCTGAATTGTCACCAATTTATATTTTAGTGCTCATTAGGTCTTAATGTTAATTCAATACTAGAGACTTCACAAAGTGAAGAGTGAATGAAGTAGTAACGTTGTAGTTTTTTGTAATTCTTCGCTTCTTCAAAGCATTTACTGTATTTATAGCCTTGTTGCATTAGAATGCATTGATGTATTCATATCTTCTGTATGGGTTTATCTTTTTGTTTGAGTTTAATATTACACGACATCCTGCCACAGCCATTTGCAGCAATTCTTATCTCTCATATGTGCATTAATATGTGATTTACCTTTGAGACATACTATTGTCAGAGCAGCTGTTATAAATAATTCATCAGCAATAACGACCAATCTGACTTTGACAGTGCTGTGTGATAGTTATATAGTACAAATACAATGAACTGCTCGTGTTAGTCTGCCAGTACATTTGTGACTGTTGATAGGATAATATCTTATAGTCATATTGATAATAGTCTTGTCAGTAATTCTAAAGCCCAAAAGATACACACGCATACTGACCTGTGTGTCCTCCAGGTGTCGAGTAAGAGCTCTGTTTGCACCACACATGTCCTCTTCTTGCTGTCTAACCTCAGAAAACTCCTCCTCAAGTCCCTGTTTCTCCTCCTAAGACACAATATAAATGACACGTTATTAAGGATCAAAGAAAATAAATCCTTGACAAAGCAAAATGTGACACTAGTACAATATCCTTTATTACAAATGTTCGATGAAAGATCAACAAATGAAGTTAAAATAAGAAGGTACAAATTCGGAGTTTGACATTCAATAAATGCAATTTTTAGACTTTTATTCATTTTGCCAAATTATTTTTCTCTGATACATAAGGTTGTCTATTAAAAAATGTTGAATTTAAAAACCGCTATATAATCTTATTTTACATGATTTAAACTTGCAAACCATGACAGGTGCCAGCCGCCCTGTCTTCAAGCAAAAGCAGATGTGTAGTGAAAAGCCAATCACATCACTTTGTTCGGTTACATGATCAGTGTAGCAGAACTGCTAGCTGTGCAACACAATGTTTGAGGTAAATGAATGAAATGGTTTAATGGATTTTTGGAGAATGTTGAAGAAATGACGTTTACACTTTGTTAATGCTGTTGCAGTTATTCCAGCAGTACTAAATGAGAGGTACAGTATACATTACATAATGTCTGTGATACATTCTGGGAAACAGGGCATTATGCAAATTGGATGTTGTGTGAATACCATGTTATATACAATTTTGTAGGATACTGTACTGTAAGCCCTGTGGTGAAATAAGTTCCAACAGATGAATCCCCCCCACACACACTCCCATTCACTTTCAATGGTTTTGATGCATTTGTGAGCCATAGTACACTTGCTGTAATATTTTCGAGATAGAAGTATGAAAAGGTATAACATTACAAAATTTGTATGGGTATTTTGTGTACAAAAGAGCATTTTGCTGCATATTTCAACATAATATTTCATCACTTGTCCTTTTTAAAGACATTGTGACTCAAAGAAAACATGCACAAAATATTTTCTATCAGTTTACAATACTTCTTGCTTTAAATGAAAAAACTGTGTTATCTCATTTTGCAGGCAAACTGTTCAAATATTTGTATACAAACCTGTATTAAAAAAAAATGGTAGTAATATTATCCACATTATCCAGCATTCTCCTCAGTTTGTCTAGTTTTTTTGTCTTCTGTTTTTCTCTGTTAAGGGGAGGTCCTTACCATCAGCTTGTCCAGGCGTTCTTTGAGCTGTTTTTCCTGGCTCTTTGACTGATGGATGATGTTGTTCAGGGTGGTGATTTGGGTTTCCAGACTTCGAACCTGGCCAAGGAGCTGCTCTTTAGCCAGATTAAGTTCTTGAACCTGGGCATGACTTTTTCTCTGTTCAGCTTCCACATCCTTTTTCTTCTGAGCCAAAGCCACCACATTCTACATGAGAGAAACTTAAATTATTGATAACATGCTATGTAGATTAAAGCCAAAGAGTGCAAAAAAAAAAACAATCTTAGCTTTTTTGTCTCAACATTCAGTTAGCCTATAGGAGGTGTTTTTTTTTAAAGGGATACATGTATTTATTTAGTTTAATATTTTTGTCCAACCTAAAAACCTAGTATTTGTGATGAAATCTCTCATGACTGAAGGCATAAAACTGATTGATATTTACAGATGACTTTAAGCACAGTGTGGTGATGAGATTCAATCCAATCCATTTCCACATAATTGAAGCATTAAAGGAGTTCCTGGAAGGCCAGTGTTTTAGAAGTGAAACAGGCACTGGTGAAACACTGGGATAAGTGCGTTAGTATAGGAGTGGATTATATAGAGACATAAAGGTAGTTTTTACCCTTATAATAATGCTCTGTTGTTCTGCAAAATCAAGTCCTGGTTTGACTTGAACGCCCCTCATATGCTTTTCGTTTGCAGGTGTATTAACAGGCAGAGCCGAGAAATGCAATTTTAACCAAGACGTTTTTTGCTTGTTTTAGGTCAAGGCACAAAGGCCAAAGGATGAGTGCTGTAGCTAATCCCAGTTGTGCAAACATTCTGTATAGAAACATGGTTACTTACTGATTTTTCAATATTGCGCAAAAGTTCAACTTTGTTTTTATACAGCACTTTTATAAAGAAGAAATTAATAGTGAGTGACTGATATTTCAAACACAATATGGTCAAATGTTATTTTTATTTTGACTCAGGTAATAGAAATAGAGCAAGCAGAAGCCTCACTTACTCATCATCAACTAGCTGGCTGGACATGTGGTGTCATGCACACAGTGAAATGTCCTAGTGCTATTATACTAAATATACTGTAGGCACTCTTGGAATAACACTCAACCAATCAGATTAGTTGACAAGAACTGAATATATATACAGTATATAGTAGATCATATAGTACAGTATATAGTACGGTAGTAGATTAGACAGTAAAAAATGTCTCATTTAAATGTAAGTTGGTCAGTCTGGACTCTCAGCCTTTTGTGCTCCCAAAGTTCCTCCCACGTTTCAGGCTGATGAGTGTAAAGTGCATGCGGTTTGTGTGTGTCTGTGACATGTTTGTGATGGAATGATGGAACACTGGGGCACTTCGGTTTACAATCTCACCTACACCTTTGGAAACACCAAAATAGCCTGCACAAACTTTAGCTATATTCCACCAGATACAAAAACTATGGACAAATTTTGTTATCAGTGGATCTTATGTAACAGTCTATAACTGATTTAAACTGGTAATTAGTAAAAAACAAATAGTAGTGTCATTTGTAGAAATTAAAAGAAAAGTTCAATGCTTGTGAGTGGCACATAATCTTAAGTACAGTATGTCACACATAATTTCGGTGCACAAATCATGGGTACAGATTGGACAGGGTGCCAATCCATCTCAGGATACACAAGCAAACACACACTAGGGGCAATTTGGAAATGTCACTTTGCCTAATCTGCATGTCTTTGGAGTGAGGACGAAACCCGCCAAACACTGGGAGAACATGCAAACTCCATGCACACACGACCCGAGGCAGGAATCGAACCGTGGGCACTGGAGGTGTGAGGCCACAGTGTTAACCACTACGCCAGGGTGTCACCATGTTACTATCAACAAGAGTCAATTATTTTTGTGAAGGGGAAACTATAAAGAATGTATCAAATGTGTCATTTAAAGATTTCAAAATGGCAACCAGAGAGTCATGTGATTAACCACAGCGCATACTGTATACTCTTTTTAGGGTCCTCCCTATCTTAAAATGTGTGACCCTGTCTGTGAAAACCCAGCTCAAGTACTTTTAGTAAATCATTGTTTTCTGTATAAATCATATGTAGAATGATCACAAACAAAATGATGATCATACTTCATGATGCCTAGGGTGAATGTAAATTAATATTAAATTGGTATGTTACCACGAGGGTACCAGGAGACAATAAAAAATACTGTTGATCTTATCGGTATGGTGAACAAATACTGTACAACACACAATACAAGTCCAGTTGGATGTGATCAATAATTGAGTGTGAACTAGATGATCCAGATTTTTCCCACTTGCCTCTTTAACTTCTTCTTTGGCCTTGAGTAGCTTCTGAATATCCTCCTTGTGTTGCTCTTTCAGTGTTTCCACCTCTTTGGCATGGGTTGTAATCTCTTCCTGAAGCGCACCCTTTATGGCTGTGAGCTCCCTCTCCTTCCAGCACAGCACATCCTCCTGTTCCTCGTGCACCTGCTGCAGCTCCTGGAACTCCATGCGCAAATTAGCCAGCTCCTGAATGACAGAGAGAGAGAGAGAGAGAGATTTTATATTGAGATTTTATTGATATTTGCATATTGAAATCTCCCTTCTGAAGATGAAGGATTATAAGAGTGACACTCCCTTTACAGTATATGCAATGAAATGAATAGCAAAATAATTGTATGCAGTTTCTCACCTGTAGGATGGAGTCTTTCTCCTTGAGCTCTGTGCTCTTAGTGTTGTCCAGTACATCATGCATATCTGAGAGCTGCTGCTGAAGACTTTTTGTCTCTGCCCGACTCCGTTCTCGCTCCCTTTTGAGCTGCAAGACTCTACAGCACACAAACACACACACACACACACATCTGCAACAGAAGCATGTACTCTAATGTATGATTTGATGAACTAATTGTACATTAGGGTTTTATCAGTCTGTAAGTATTCTTTTTTTTTAATTTCCCCCAAAATAAATTTGGTTCTAGCTCTTGATCAAGCAGGTCCGACACAGTTAAAATAGTACAATATTAGCTCACGTTTCTATTGAGGCTTGCAACTCTTTCTCCATATCAGTGAGTCGCTGTTGGAGTGAGATTTGCTCCTGCTCACTCCTACTTAACTTCTCTTGCAGTCTTTTCAGCTCCTCTGAACTCTTCTCACTTGCCTGTGACAGACTTTCTCTGTCCTGTGAAATGAATAATTTTCTATATAAATACAGTATATATATTCCAGTACCTCAGGCTGCAGTGTGAGCTTATCTGAGTGCAAATGTTAGGATAAAAAAGAAAAAGAAAAAAAAACATAACAAATAACATATATATATATATACTACCGTTCAAAAGTTTTAGAACTCCTGATTTTTATTTATTTCTACATTGTGAAGGAATGCTGAAGGCGTCCAAAAAATACATTAATCTCCTTTGAACAGTTGATATTGAGATGTGTCTGCTACTTATG
>JAQMYL010000012.1:22192166-22218344 GCA_030014365.1 Clarias pachynema
CACACACACACACACACACACACACACACACACACACACACACACACACACACACACACACACACACACACAACATTTTCGAATTAAAATAAAGCAATAGCAGCCTCTGCTCACCCACACAGATGTAAACAACAAGATTGTCTGAAAATTATTAGTCATCATTGTGGGATAATATAACAACCAATGATAAGTTTACCAAAAAATGGGCCTGTGAAGCTTGTGCTTGGCAGTTTAAATGATGAATATGAAGCGGAATCTCTTTTCGGTTCCTCAGTGTTTGGAGATGGAGAGAACACCTGATGATTAAAGAACAAAACAAAAAAAGACACTGAAATGGAAAGCATGGATGGAAAGGAAATGGAACAATAACAGGGAATGGAAAAAGAAATGAAAAAGCAATGGAACAGTCCTATGTTCTTTGACAGGTTAACCAAGAGATTCACACTGCCTGCAAACGCCTTATATTCCCTGCTTTAGGACATGTATATAATTGTAAATATATTATATAAAGTATTATAAAATATATATAAATGTAATACATGGCTTTACATTAATCTTTTAGAAAATCAAATGTTTTTAAAGGTTTCTGAATAGATTTCTTTTTATTTGATTTTGAAATAGAATCTATCTATCTATCTATCTATCTATCTATCTATCTATCTATCTATCTATCTATCTATCTAATTATTCAATTAGATTGTCTTTAAGTGCATTAAGATTTGAATAATAAAAAATACCATATTATTATTATTATTATTATTATTATTATTATTATTATTATTATTATTAATGAAAGTAGTTGTAATATAATATAGTTTTATATATAAAAATATAGTTTTAAAAACTAAACACCTACTCTGAGCCTACTCTGATGCTGCTCTGCACCTGCCTTAATCTTTGATTGCATTTCCCTCCTCTCTCCCCTTCTCTCGTGTAATGCTGGGGCCAAGCAGTAGACCCCCAAACCTACCACCACCTCCACCCCCTTGCCTACCCTGGACATCATGAATGACAGGTGCATTGCCTGGACAACGGCCTTCCACATTCACAATCACCCCTGGGTCACGGAGAATTCTTCTGGTCCCATTGATATAGACTTCTAACCAAGAAAGCACAGCGCTGCCCTTGATTGGCTGGATCAGACAGATCTTGGGCTAACCCATAGCGCACAGCATATGGTGCAGGATCAACTCAATTGCCAATAGTCGGCCACGGCTGACCAAGTGACCCGTTAATAATCTTAAAACCCCATGGCATGACCTCTCTGCCCCTTAGAGGTAAGGATGTAAGCATGGTGCCTATCGCAGCATTCAATAAGGACAGCCAGAGGTCTTAAGGCAAGACACGAATCCAGGACACAATATCTGATCAGATATCAAAGTTCTTCATGAGACAAAGATCAAAGCTGTCAGGCAGTGGGCTTCTCAGAGCCACGAAGCTCAGCAAGCATATGCGGGTGCCAGTGAAAACAGCACTAGAAAAAATACTCAAGAGAAACGAGGTGGCACTGCGCAGGAATGCATTTCAAAACGCAAAATAACAGTTTCGTGGCATATAAAGCCTGGATTCAATAAAACATTTCATCAAAGCCTACTGACTAGCTGGCCCAAAATTTTTGTTCAAACCCAAATCAGCCCTACACATATGCAACTCATTTTTCCCCTTTGCTCTGTGTCATCCATGCCCGTCTGGAGGCACTTACCATGGTACAGATCAAAGAAAGGGGCTGTACACTGTTGTAATGGGGTGGAGAGCTCTGGGGAAAAACATCTGCCAGGGTTCAGCCACATACCAACCAGGGCATTTCAATTCATGGCTCACTTTCTTCTACAGCTGGACTTGCACTTTTAAGACACACTTGATTTGGGACTATTGAAGCTATGCCATGTAAACAAATAAAAGCCTTGATTGAAACAAGTATGGCATTTCACAGGCTTGAAATGTTGAGCGACAGTTCGCATGAATGCTGTCCTTTAAGACTAAGGCTTCTTACCTGATGCAGGTGAAAAGCATAGCTTACAGTACTGTACCTGAGAGTACACAATCTGTCTGGTGTGACATGCACTACTGTATGACAGATCTCACACTTATAATATGCCGTAATCATGTACAGTCACACATACACATCGACGTGTGCACATTTACACAGACACACATTAAGTATGTGCTAGAAGAGAATATAAGAATCCTTGCGTGATACATTCTCCAATGGAATATGTCAATATATAAACACACAATGACTGAATCTCCTACAGCTCACAAAGATTTTACAACTCACCTCTTTCCCACTGCTATAGTGATACATAAGGGAGTTGCTGGCTGATCCTGGGCCAGGAAATGCACAAAACATGACTGCTGCAGTTTCAGTTTTGGTCTGTCGACTGTCCTCAGATCAGTAAGTGCCACAGAGCTATCCTCTTACACAAATTCATACAGGTGCACATTCAGCCCTGTGGTCCTTTCTTTACAGATGTCCCAGACTGACTTCACACTCACTCCCACATCACTAATGCAAACCAAGACTGAACCACTTCTACATCCATGCACGGGGCGGGGACAGTGCAGTGCTGGAAGAAACCATTTTGGGTAGGATAGGTGCTGTGAGTTGATGATCGATTGATCTGGTTTTATTAGTACTTGGGGGAAAAAAATATTTGATATTACTAGACCTATGCATGTTGCAGTAGACTAGGAAATTATTTGTGCAGGAAATTGATATACAGGTATTTATGCAAAACAGTTCACCTATTACAATTGTATAAGCATGTTACTCCCCAAGGTGCTTTAAGCTTGATGTTTGCCTCTTTTTTGTGCAACATTCTGCTCAGAATTGTGAAGAGCATCATTGTTTTCATAGAGACATTAAATGGTGCCCTGTTTCTCTTCTGACCTACTTTCTGAGTAGATTCCCATCTCAGACAGCTTCAGGTAAACCAGCACGTGCTGTGCGGGTAAGCTCGGGTGGGGGAAGCAGGACTAAAGTTATTTATATGCTGTACTCTTCATACTGTCTGGGTCTTTCCGCTGGTGCTTTTTTCTTTAGTGTGGTATTACAGCAAAGACTTAATCCCTGATTTACTGTCTGCTGACCTGTCTCTTGTAGAATTGGTGACCCAAGTAGCAAGTTTCAGTAGAAAGAGATGCTTTGAGACAATGGTGGATGTTGCAAAGGAGCTACAGAATGCAACAGTTTACCGAAATACAGTGCAAAGATTTAATGAAACAAATATAAAAAATATATGAATAAAACTAGGACCACATGACTCAATATTTTAGATTGAATAGAGGTTTACCATGCTTAAATACAACCCAAGTCTTGATATCCAGTCAGTTTATATGGAAAAATTCTCAGCAGGAATATAGAAACATTTCAACCCATGATCTTAAACCACCGGCAGTTATAAGCAAATCAAAGCAAATATGCAATGATGAAGCAAATATGCAATGATTTAAGGAGACATCCTCAAGAAGATCCACCATCCCAATTGGTGTTTTTTTTTTTTTTTTTTTCAGTTTATTAGCAACTATTGTTTTGCTTGTAATTTCTCCTCACTGTTTCAATTTATTTGCTATTGAATTCAATAACTATTGAATTCAATCCAAGTCTTCAAACAGAAAGACATTTGACAAAAAAGGGAATAACCAATTGTCTTATATCAGGATTCTTATATCAGGATCTTATAAGGATATGCACAGTGTGTATTTGGGAGAACATGCGATGTCCTCATATAAGGACAGTTGGATTTCATGGGACTAAAATACCAAGAATATTTCATTTTCATCTGATTTATTAGAAGTAACAGACAGAATATACTGTCTATTGGGCACAATATACAGTGACGAGCATAAAACTGGGTCATCTCCAACAGGAAACTGGCTGCACAATGATGAATAAGCACATTTATGAACATTTATTTGCCTACAGAACCACCTTTACTGAAACAGTGCTAAAAGTCTAATTACATATTTACAAAATCAGTTATAATCACACATATATGTCAGATACATATATTCTTAATTATGTACAATCTGCCAACCTCATGGTCTTTTGTGTACCACCAGGATTTAGTTTAAGTTAATCTCCTTAAGATTAGATTAAAAGGTCTTAAAACCATAAGACAGTGAGGTAAGAAAAATGGTTTAGAAACATGAATCTGATTTAAGGTAATGATTTTTCATAATGCCCACAAAGTAGCGGCAAACAAAATAAACTGATGCATTAAGAAATAACATTGCAATGCCATTTGAATAACTGTCAGAAATATTTTAAAATGTTGTTCTATAAAATAGAATAACATATTTGCCTCTCTCCGGGAGTTGGGGTATTCTGGTTACATACACTGATCAGCCACAATATAACCTACGCACCTAGGTTTAAGGTATATTTTATGTCCACAAGACATCAAATCCCCAACCTGCTTGCACAAAAATACATTGATTAGCCACATCACTACAAAATGAAATGAAACAAATTCTGGAGATCTCTCAACAAGATTTATTATTTTTTTTATTAAAAACATAATCTAAATGTTTAATATGTTTAAAATAAATGTAGGCTAAGTATTTAAATGTATACAAAAATTATTCGAACATTTGTTAGTGTATAGCAATTTCATTTATATTTTATTAACTTAAAATAAATATATTACATGCATTTATTACATACAAATTTATTACTAAGCATGAAAGCAGTGAGATATGAAGATCATGTTCATTAGTGAGAATGATGTATTTACATGATTGTTTTCTTTTCATACTCACCTGTGTGTGTGCACACCTATGTAGTCTGTGGCTATAAATAATGTTCATTGTAAGCAACACTCTTCAGGCCCTCAGGTTTGCTGTAGCATAAACACGGTTTTCCTAAAAGGTTAATGGTGCCAATTGCTGTACCGTACATCATTACACCACAAAAATGTTTGTGCATGTTGTAGGGAAAACATTTCAAGGCATAAAAAGATATTTGACTAGTGGGAGTGGGACTAATGTGCTTGTGTCCAAATGAATAAATCTCCAAAGCCATTACAAAATCTAGTGGAAAGTCATCCTGGAGGAATGGAGGTTATTATTACAGGTCAGAGGGATTATATCTGTGATTTTTTCTTTTTCTTCAATTTTCAGCATGGTGGATTCTTGGATGCAGCGTTGCCTTGCACCTCCAGGGTCTGGGTTCGATCCCTGTGTCGGGGCCTGTGTTCATGGAGTTTGCATCTTCTACCCCTGCTAATCAATCAGGTTTCCTCTCAAAGTCATGCAGATTAGGCTAACTGTCGTTCCCAAATTGCTCGTAGTGTGTGATTTTTTTTCACGGTCGAAAAAATGGGAATAAATACAGTGGTAATCATCACTGGTCTCCACGGTCCCTATTTTGACTACAAAGGTTCCTAGACGGATGGATAGTGAGCGCAAGTTTGATTCATGTGAGAATTTGAGAATTATGTCTCCTACTAGTGGTCGTAACATGTATTACAACAACAATCATAAAACACCCGACCAATCATTCTTGTAGGACATCAGCCTAATCGATTTTTCTAGAGCATATTTAAAATCCCCTTTTAAAAAAAACATGACATAATTTTCAGGAGAGCATCCTGTCATTCATTCTTCCTTTCAGTCAGTGCCAGGATGCTGTATGGCATATGGGCATATGGAGAGAGAGGGGAGGGGGGGGGTAGATAAAGCTCAATCAAAAAGGGGGGGGGGAAAGGTTGATTATGCTGGTATTTTTCTCGCATGTCTGGTGCTATAGAATGTGTCTTAAACAGGAAATACCCGGGATTTTTGACGCATTGTTGTTAGTGACCTATTTTGCGAAAAGAATTTGTTAGTGACAATAATAATTCGCTTAAGCTGGGTCCAGTATGTATACTACCATGTTCAGAAAAATGTATTTCCATTAATAATAATAATAATAATAATAATAATAAACAATAAAACACGCCCGACCGTGCATTCATTTATTGCTTGCTTAAAAAAAAAACATGAAAAACATGCTTTCCGCCAGTAATGCCCTCATGACCAGAGTGCGCATGCGCAGACTGGCTGCAGCAGCACCGTCCGTGGCGGCAGCCGCCGTGCTGTTGTGCTGCAGTGGAGAGAATAGACGCTTTATTATTTTTTTTCTCCTCCCCCTCGTCTCTCCTCTTCAGCAAGCCAAGCCAGCCAAAAGCATCGAGTCATGAGACGCTCCCTCCGTGCAGGAGCAGCCTGATTTCGGACAAGCTTCTCTCTGGCGTTATGCGCGCGCGGGTCTCGTGCTAAGGTCTCTGATGAGGCCTACATGTTAAAGCTCGCACCCCTCCTCCTCCTCCTTCACCACCACCACCACCTCCTCCTCCTCCTCCCTACAACAGTCTCACCGTGATGGCCGATGATCAACAGCAGCAGCCCGGTCAGCTGCAGCAGCAGGGTGCTGTGTCCGGGCCGGCGGCGTCTCTCCCCGGCGCGCTGTCAGGGCTGCAGGGCTGCACCGAGGCCACCGCGCTGCACTACGACAAGATCAAGAACTCGATCTGGTGAGACGCCGTCGCGTCGGGTGCTTGAGCTTAGCTTAGCTACGGTTAGCCGGATTAGCGCGTTAGCCTCTGCCAAAACATGTTGACAGATTTAGCGCGCTAGCATCCTCCCTAAAAACGGGATTTTTTTTTCTCCACTCGTAGCTTTAGCAGCTCAAGCTAGCTTAGCGGTGTGCATGTCACATCGGTTAGAACGGGGGACGCGCGGGCACGCTCATGAAACCAACCTGCAAAACACCAACCGTCCGGTCTGATCCGTGTTTATATCAAAATAATCCAACAGCAGTGATATTTAGGGGTTCGTCGCAGCAGGTTTAGGTGATTAGCTGGTCAGCAGGTCTACTTAGCTGTTTAGCCTGAGGTGTAGTTGGCCTGCATCTATTATTGTTGGCACGGGTGTGGGTTATATGCCACATATGGCTCAGTGGCATGGACCAGTGTAGATAGATGGTGGTGTATCTACCTATCTACATTGATCAGCCATAACATTATGGCTGATAATGTCTAATATTGAGTAGGTGACAGAACACACAAATCATTACTGTTTTGGGGGCAGAAGGTACCCCCCCCCTCCCCCTACAACAAAAACATTGATGCACTGTGTTCAGTCACCTTTCTATTGGAACCAGCATTAACCTTTTTCTCAATTAGAGCTACAGTAGCTCTTCTATTCGGTCAGACTATGCATCAGTGAGCCTGACCCTGACCCATGACCCTGTCGACACTTCACCGGTTTTCCTTCCTTGGATCACTTTTGGTACATCCTGACTACTGCAGCCTGAAAACGTCCCACAAGAGCTGCAGCTTTGAAGTTGCTCTAGCCATTACAGTTTGATCCTTCTCACAGTAGCTAAATTATATATATTTTTAATATTCTCGTTACAGTGGTGGATGGAAGAGGGTGGGAAATAGTAGGCAGGAAGTAGAAGTTGTTGTGCTGGAAGCAGACAAAATGGGCAAGCATAAGGTTTTGAGTGACTTTGGCAAATTGTGATGGTTGGAGGATTAGGTCAGAACAACTCTAAAACTGCAGCTAGGACGTTCCCAGTCTACAGGGGTCAGGACATACCAAAAGTCATCCAAGGCAGGGAAACTGGCTCAAATTTGAGGCAAACGTTAATGCTGGTTCCCATAGAAAGGTGTCAGAACACAGTGCGTCAATGTTTGTGTTGCGTACCTATTTAAAAATTAACTGGGTGGTCATAATGTTATGGCTGTTTGGTGTATATACGTATTAATGTACATATCTTTTCTGTCTGTCTATCTATCCATCTATCTATCTACAGGTATTTATCTATCTATGCATACATATAGTATTGTACACCTGTTTGTTATTGCATCAATGAAAGAAGCGAATTATTATATTTATGAATGGTTTAGTAGTAGTACCATTCATATTTTGGTCAGCAACATTCTATACCATGTATGGCCAAAAGTACATGAACATCGTACTCACACTTGTACGTGTATGGTTAGTCTCACTCAGGGCTGTTCAGTCCTGTAGGGCCAGTGCCCAGCACAGTTTGCATTTTACTGTGAATATTTTTGTGAATTGTGCCTGGACACTTGCCCTCCAGGACTGGATTTGAACAGCCCTGGTCTCTAATGTTCACTGTTTGCAGCAGTGTTTAGATTTGATGTGCACAAAGCAAAGTTCATGACCCACTTGGCTTGTCAAGGTGGAGTGAAAGGACTTGAGTGTCTTGAGTGAACTGGACACTGAGTGCTCCCAGGGTCTTCTTATCAATCATGAGTTAATCTTCTCATGGCTGAGTGAACACAAATCCCCACAACCACACACCAAAAGCTAGTGGCAAGCCTTCCCAGAAGAGTGGAGGGTGTTGTAGAAGGAAAGAGGACTACATCTGGTTTGGGATTTTTAACAAGCATGTAAACGTGATGCCCTGGTGCACAATTTTGTTTGTATACTGTATAGTAGCCTGCTTTCAGGGGAAAAAAAGCAGGCTATTCAACTGGTCAGGGATTACCTTCAAAACCTGAAGCGAGAATCTAAAAACCTGTTTCTATGATGCTAAGCCAATATTCTTTAGAAACAAACTGTAAGAAATGTACCCAGGACTACTAATGTATGTTTATGTTCAAGAGGTTATCAGGAAAATGTTTTACCTTGATAGTGTATTACTGTTTACTGCTCTTTATGGTAGAATTTTCATGTGTGTAAACTGTTTATACACAGATCAGCCACAACATTAAACCCATAAAAAACATTAAGCCCAATATTGTGTAGGTTCCTGTTCTGCCACAGCTCTGACCCTTTAAACATGACTCCACAAGACCTTTGATGGTGTGTTGTGATATCTGGCACCAGGACACCATCATCAGGTCCTTTAATTGCTGTAAGGTGGGGCCTCTGTGCATCGGACTTGATTGTCCAGCACATCCCATGGATGCTCGGTCGGATTGAGATCTGAGGAGTTTGGAGGCCGGATCAGCAACCTTGAACTCTCTACGTGCTAAGCCACATATGTGATGTGCTGATTGTTCTGATAGCTTTCTGTCATAGCCGGCATTAACTTTTTCAGCAATTTGGGTTACGTCATCTTCTCTGTGGGATCTGTCCAGAGGGACTAGCATTTACTCCGAACTGAGATAAATGAGTGCCCATGAATTTACCAGTTTACTAATGTATAATTATTAATCAATGGTAATGTTATGGCTAATTGGTGTAAATTGTATTGCTTTTGAAGCCATCCTTACTTTCCTATCATTGACTTAATACCTTTGTACAGTACTGTATACGAGTCATACAGTGCACCCACCTGTCTGTGCTCTATTTGTTGCTATGTAATTATAGTCATAATTCAGGAGACATGATTGGAATATTTCGTCTAATATGTAACACAGTAACTTCTGCATTTCAACCCAGAACAAATGCATTGACGTTAAATAATTTGACTGACGCGTTAATCCAATGCCAATTGCAATTGAGGCAATCAAAGGGATTTCTGATCAGAAAGACTTATTGAACTGCTTTTATTTCTTATTCACTCTTAATGACCATTTTGTGTTTCTTTTTTCATCTTTCAGCAAATCTGTACAATCAAAAGTGGACAGCATTTTGGTAAGTATCTCATCATTAGTTTGATACCAGCCTGATCTCTCTTGTTTCAGCATGCGCAGTAAGCATGGTCTGAATGTTAATTTACATATAGATTGCTGTATTCAGCTTTAATGAGTTAATGACACTTAAATAATTATGACCTTGTAGCATCACCACTTTTTAATACTTCCCTGCAATGGCTTTTGTATAGAAACAATGTTATAGTACATTTTGTTAAAGCGTATATTTTAATTTCAAATGATGTCTCATAGATATTCTTTAATGTTTTAAATTGCAGATGTAGGCTAATATAAAATGAGTCATGTTGATGTTTTTAATCATTTTAAACATGCTTTCAGACCACATGGTAATTTGACACAGAAATACAAACACTGTAAAATAGCTAAACCCAACTACAGACTGTTCACACTGGTACAAAAAAAACCCAAAAAACATACATGTATGTGTATAGGGTTATATATAAAATTGTTATTATTATTATTATTATTACTGATTTTATTTTTTTAACTTTATGGATATGTGCAGGACGCTTGGTGCCTTGATCAGATGTTCACAATCATCTTATATTCTGTATTTTCAATAATATGCTTTTACTCTTAATTGAGAATTCCAATAATTTTTGTTTATAAAGTGTAAATGGTTATGATAAAAGGGAGAGTTATGATGCAGAAGGTTTGTATAAATGTTAATTATCAAGATGTACATTGCTCACAAGTAAGATTATTATAAATTTTTCATTTAAGCTTATTTATACTTGTACAGTAATGGTGTAAAACCTTGCTTGTTATCAAAAGCACATGGCTGCTTAGCTTTAGTCATTGCTTTAATTGGATGGTAGTAGATAGTAGGTAGGTAGGTAGTAGATAGAAAGGCTACTCAGGGGACAAAATTTATATTAAATTTGTGAGCTTTGCTTGTCAGTACAGTTCAATTTAAGGTGTTTTATATAGTAAGTATGCACTTACTATATAAAACAACAGAGATCTGAAGAAATCTGAAGAGCAGTGATCCTGGGGAGAAATAAAGGGTGGAAACAATAGCCCAAAGTTGGCACATGTTTACTGTTATGTATTGATTAGCAAATTATCAATTACTTTGGCTGTAATGGTACACGCATTTTAATTTGTACCATTCGGTGCAGGAGGTTCGGTGCGTGTTGTGATCCACGTGAATATAGTCTAGCCATAACTGGTAGTGAGGGATTTTCTCCATTAATTCTGTTAATTTAAATGAATGGAACAGGCAGCACAGCACTAAATATAATTATTTATATTAATATTAGAATATGACTTAGATTTGTACAATACACACACAGGCATGTGTGAAAGTTAGTCGTCTAACTCTAAAATCGTCTGATAGTTAGGCAAATACAATCTCAGCTTACTAACTTTATAAATTTTTTTCACTGTGCTATTACAGTATTTATTTAACCAAAATGAAGCCAGAAAGAAAAAAAAGTGTGCAATACTAAGCACCCCCTTACTGCTTCCTCAGGATTACGAGGGTAAGTTGCGGCCAGGTGCTGTTAATCATCAGACTTTGATTATCTGATCATCACCAGGTGTGCAGACCTTTTATAAAAGCAGACGTTTTGGCACTAACTTTTACACATGACTACCCCCCCTCCCACGCACACACACACCATAAATGATAATTCACCTGGCAGGATAGCACCATTTTTGATTCAGCGCGTTTGACAGATGACGTGGGACACCGGCAAGGTTAAGGTTTTATCAACATGCTAGGCAGCTAATCCTATCTTCTTTCTAAAAGCAGAGCCCTGTATAGTCAGTGTTTTTGATTTAATAAGCAAACATGTCTGTCTGTGTATTTTTATTAATCTAAAGCTAATACTTGAATCTAACAAACTTTTACACATTTAAAGGTAAGTTGCATTTAGTTTAACCCTGATTGCTGATTTGACATTGATCTCTTCTTAAATGAATAAAACCCCATGATGGTATTATATATCATAAAAGATGTGCTCCTCATTTCCTCTTTAGAGAAAGAAGGGTTTCTCGTGTACATATAGGCATGTTAATTTTGCTTTAGGACCAACTTGAAAAATCTTGAACCTGTCCTTAAAATGTAGTTCAGTTTAGTGTTCGCATGTAATTTGTAAATGTGACTTAGGAGGCACAGATGTAAATTTGTATCAGCTTATTAGTCCTCATCCTGAGCTGGAGTAATAAGAGTTCATTATTCTCTTTATGCAGAACCTCAGAGCTGCTGGGAGTTCAGGATGGAACATTGTCTCTATTCATAAATAAAACTTTAATTAAATCTGACTTTGATTAAATCTGACCTTTGAGTATTAAAATAAATAAAAACCTAGATATAACTAGAGATAAAAAAAAAAAAAAAAACTCCTTTAGTGAAGTTGGAAACCCATTCAGTTCTCTGCCTGACTGGCCTTCGACAGAAACCAGTTCCATAACTGGTTATATAAGCGGTTCAATAAAAGCAAAGCATAGCACAAGAGAAAAAATATATAAACTGATGTATGTAAATGTTTATTTTTTGTGATCAACTTTGCCAGGCTTTCAAAACGAAGGTTTTTTTTTTTTTCAGTATTCTTCAGTACTGTCTTGAGCCTTCCTCATTTCTTCATATTAAATGGTGTCGATTACGTTAAAGTAATGGGAACCACTGTTTGTTTTACTGCGACAGGCTGCAAATGTGTAAAGATGAAATTTAAAAATCGGTGGTTTATGTAACAACCTCTGCAGCAACCACATTTCCCCTCTCATTTGTTACAACCATTCAGCATTCAATTAAATTTAATTTTATTTATATAGCATCACCAGTATACTGATCATTGGTCATCATCTACACTTAAGTTTCTCACAGTTTCATGCCTTAAGTTAGATGGTTTTTATGCTTGAATGATTCATAGGTCACAGTGTGGCTTAATAAACAAAAAAAGGTATAGGGAATGGACTGAATGGGCTGGGAAAAAGTCTTTCAGGAAGTCTCGAGAACTATTTCTCAAGATTACATTAAAACAAAAAGTCATGCTCGTTACAAGCAAAATATGAAGAAATGAGGGTGGTGTTTAAGACCGTTGCACAGTACTGAATCTCTAGCTCAGCTTCACTAAAATGTCTTCCCACTTACCTTGAAAGCAAATCACACATTTTTCAAGTTGGTAAAAGGTTATGCTCAGGCTTTCGTGCATTCTGACCAGACGTGAGCTTTAGCCATCGAGTCGAATGTCTGTTTTATATAATAAAGATTGCCAATATTTCTGTTGCTCACTGTATACAGCCTCTTGATGGTTTTGATAGGAACGTAAAAAGAGGTTAATACCCATCATTACAGTACAACCTTTTTGCTTTACAGGAGGTCCTGTGTGTTATCGGTAAGCAAAAGTAGTTTGAAACTCATGAGTGTTGATACTTAGGGGCGGTGCAAATTGGTGGAGAATATTCTGTTGAGGGTTGGTAACCAACCTAAAAAAAAATCCACCACATAACCTGTCTGGACTCAAAGCCTTATTATCCCCAATTTACTGCTAATGCTCTGCCTGTCTCTAATTCAGACTGCTTAAGTTTATTCTTCAGTGCTCAGTAAAGTAAAAGTAAGACCTTATATGGTTACATTGGATTGGATTAATTAAATTAAATACAGTAATTACATTTCTCCTAATAAATCTTAAAATAATGATGCACGGATACACAGCTGTCTTAAAATGAAAAGAGCACATTAAAAAAAGTGTCGATTACTGTATTGGTTATCAAATGAGCACCCTAACGTGATTAGTATCAGTACAACCTACACTGCAACAATCTGCATTCATACAGTAGGAGTGTCTGTGTGTCATGTAGACTTTTCATGCCAAGGTGTCTGACAAAAACCACCTCACGATGATGGAGGGATAATTGTCTGTTCAATGTCTGCAAAAGGTGGCTGTCAAATGAATGTAGGTGCAGACCAAACAACTCCAGATCATAAATCTCAATGCCTGACATGCTCAGAGATGTTCTCCATTCATCCTCATTGTTCAGATGAATCCATGGAAGCCTACTGCTAAGAGCACAGTAATGAAAGAAACAAATTATTCATCCATCAGTCCTTTCAAATAGATAGTATGTTTTGACTAGGGCTAGTCAGTTGTATTTTATTTTTTTTTCCCTGCTCACCGGTTGACAATTCTTCACCCATTCATGAGAGGTGGTTTCCCCTAGCAACATGGAGACAAATGGAATAGGAAGAGCAAAAATTAATTCATTCGCACAAGCCAATCGAAGCGAGGTGAGGTGGGGCTCGTGCTGAAGAGACGTGTTGCCAGCGTGCCGGCATTGACATGCGTTCTTGCCATCAGGGTTTACATGGCAACCAGGACACAGCAGCTCAGGATTTGTTTATGTTGGATACCGGCACGTTTTATTCCTCGGTCACCTGATAATGGCTGCTCTCTTTTTTCAGAATGTTAAAATCTAGAAAATCTGAATGTTAGGATGTCAAGAGATAAATCATATGATAAATGTTGCGCTGCTTCAAAGTCTTGAATGTTATCTAGCTGTGTAACAGTCCTCTTGTCTTAACACTGATCGGTGCTTTACAGATTAGAGAGCGTCTTTTATTATAGAACCTTCTCATGTTTTTAATTTGTAGGTCTTAATATTAGATAAAACTGACTGAAAATGAACATACCAATGAAAATGGTACGAGCATTTTAGGAACTGTTTCATTTAAATAACCTTTTTTCCCATTTTTGGATAAGTTGGACTGTCAGGCAAATCTCAGCTCTTAAGCCATCGTTAAGCAAGGCTTGCACAGTAGAGACTGGAGCGAAGTTGGATAATTTTTTCATAGTATGATGTCACTGGTTATGACAGATGTACCCACAAGGTGGTGCCTCATGCAGCCAAAAATGGACCTTTCCTAGCAACTTGATTCAACAAGAAGTTTCTTTACTGTTGTTGCTTTTCAAACATATGACCTATTATCACTTGGAAAAAAAAGGTATTTTATACAACTTTACCGATACTTAATATAAAAAACATTTTCCTATATAATGAAAAATAATATACTTCATATCAGAATAAACTCTGATAAAGCAGGTGTATTGTATAAAACTAATGGTTTTAGGGTGTACATGAAAAGGTTTTAGGATAAATTATTATTTTTATTTATTTTAAATTTTTTTTAGTTGTAAGGATGATAAACCCTCATTGCTCTTTTATACTTTGCTCCCTTTTTGATGTCTTTCTTACACAGCAAGATGTTGAGAAGTTTACAGACATTGAAAAACTCTACCTCTACCTTAAGTTGCCTTCTGGTCCCAGCAGTGGTAATGACAAAAGGTATGTTCATGCTTGAAACAGTTGTTAAATCATATAATTGCTCTACTTTTATCATTCCTCCCCCATTAACTTTTTAGTTTACACCTTAGCTCACCTTCGTTCTCTCTTATCTTGCATATACCACTGGCCTTATCATTGCTGTTTGTGCCCGCCTTATGTACATACTGTACATCATGAATATCTGATCATCCCTCATGAATGTAGTGCTATTATTTGTGTTATCTTTCATTCTGTTGTTCATATGCTTTTTCCATTGCTATATAAATCTTCATGAACTTACCATGCCACTAAAAACAATATTTTGTTAATTTTTTTGCACTGCAATACCCAGCATCCTGTGTTTTGTCATTTGTTTCCCCATATCTATTCATCACTGCAATCCCTAATTCTCACCATGATGTCCAATAGGACTGAGAATCAGAGGGGGTCTACAAGTCCTGCAACATGGTACTAAAATTTTACAACTCTATTTAAGTCAAAAGCAAACAAAAAACAATTGACCTGTCATGAAATATAAATGAAGTCTATGAGCAGAGAAAAATCAGTAATAGTAATATTCTGGATAGTGGATTCTGGAATGCCATTTATTTTTCTCCTTTTTTTTTTTTTCCAGTGACCAGAATTCCATGTCATCCAGTCGGACCCAACAGATGTACGCTTTCAACTGGATTCGGAATCACTTAGAGGAGCACCCGGAGACCTCACTGCCAAAACAAGAGGTGTATGATGAGTACAAGTAAGTATAAATTCACTAGCTTACATTACTTAAGTCATGATGCAGAAAAAAAAAGAAAAAACATAAAATGAAAAAAAATAAAATAAATAAGGCAATACAAAGGCACTTCATGCTAGGAAGAGAAATGAAATTTTGCTAATGAAAATTTTTTTGAAACCGACATTCATAGCCTCTATTTGATATAATCTGTCCCATGTCGTATTATTATTATTACTTATGTTAATCTGTTCCCCACTGTGTATTCATGTACCGTCCCCGTAAAACGTACTAATGCGTGTAAGTCACATGACTCTGCCTCAGAGAACAAGAATCACTGCTGCAGGATCGTTCAATGTGTGCTCTATTTGGTCTATTGTACAACTTCAGAGTTGATGATCCCAATCGTAGAGGATAACCTTTTTGAAAAATCAATCCCTTTGATTCACTGATTGTGGTTACCATTACACCAAGTGGTTTTTATTTATTCATGATTGAAAGACATCCTGTTTAAATGACACTAATTCTACTTAACTGTTCTAAATTCCTTTAAGTTCAATTTATTATTTTTTAAAATGTTTTCTTTCTAGGAGCTATTGTGACAATCTTGGCTACCATTCTCTAAGCGCTGCAGATTTTGGAAAGATCATGAAAAATGTCTTTCCCAACATGAAAGCACGTCGTCTTGGAATGCGAGGAAAATCTAAATATCCTTTTCAGCTTACCAAGTCCAGAAATCTTTTTCTGCCTATTGTTTGTCCATGTAGTCTCCAAATCTAGATCTGTGTAGTCATGTATAAAAAATAAAATAAAAACAACATTTCTGTGATATGGAAACTTAACTGCTTCTCACATACTGTTATAGCGGACTGAGGAAAAAAGCTTTTGTGCATATGCCATCTTTACCCAACTTGGACTTGCATAAATCAGGAGATGGGGTAAGCAAATCGATTTTTTCTCAAATATCAAATAGAAGAATTGTCTGATTTATTGAGAACTTAGGAAAACTATCTGACACCCTAAAAACACAAATCTACAAGGACATTCTAGATGCAAACTACTGTTTAATACTTAAATGCTTGAATCAAGGTGCAATAGTACATAATATACGTCATCTGGTACCATTTTTATTTATTAACTTTTCTTATAGAGGAAAATGTACTTTGTTTAGTAGAAATAAAGGTGTTTTTTCAGTCTCTTCATTCATATTTTGTTTCAATTATTCTAAACATTAAAGTATTTTTGTCTATCAAAATATTCTCAGTGTGAGTTGTTGGAGCCAACCGGTCAGTCTCCCAGTGCTGAGGATGAGATGCGTTCTGCAGCCTGTGGTCTAGTGTGTGAATGGGCACAGAAGGTTCTGAGCCGCCAGTTTGACAGTGTGGAGGATTTAGCACGCTTCTTGCTGAACAGCCATTACATTGGCACTAAATCCATGGCTGCACTAACTGTTATGACTGGAACCCAAACCGGTAAGCACTAGTTATACCTCCCATGATCCACACCTTGGTATGTCTGATATTTATACATGGTAATACCAGGTATACTTTGTCAATTTTTCATATTTTTTCTGCATCCTACTAGGTGTTAAAACACCCACCACCCCAGCCTCTGCGTTTGTACCAACTGGTGACACCAACTCCTTCCAACCGCAGATGAAGACTCTCCCTTCACCCTCTGTAGACACCAAACAGCAGCTACAGCGAAAGATTCAAAAGAAACAACAAGAACAGAAGCTTACTTCTCCATTGCCAAGTGATGCCCAAGCCAGGAGAGCTGAAGCAGGCACACCAGGCCCTGGATCTAGTATCACCTCTGGAAGTCCAGCTTTGTTGTCCTCACAGCCTGCGATAGGTATTGTGGTGGCTGCAGTACCAAGCCCCATCACGGTAATCATTCATTTTGTTAATATACTTCATTTTAGTCTCTAAATGTTTATCTGATTTTTGTTTTGTACACTTCAATTAAAAAAAAAAAAACTTTAGGAATTTTCTACAGTGTTACCTCATAAGTTGTCACCTGTCATTAAGTTTAAAATTAGCTTTGTATTTAAGGGAATAAACAGTTGTGTTTTAAAATCTGGCCATGATAGAAAGGTATTGGAACACCCAGTGCCTCAGCTGGGACTTGCAGGCAAAAAGCCCAAGGCCACCAACACGGCCTCCAAACACCCCAGATTCCAGTCCGATCAAGCACTATTGGGATCTGCCAGACAATCAAGTCTGATTGACCGAGGCCTCACCCCACTGCATCCAACGAATCCACTGACAGTGTCTTGGTAAAAGACTATAGCAGACAACCTCCTGTGCAGTCAGGTCCCAAGGGGGCCAGAGCCGCTCTGGTGGCACAAGGGGAGCCTAAACGATACTGGGCATAATGTTGAGAGTTTTAATGTTATCGGTGTATAGGAAGGTGCATTACTACATTTTATATTGTGTTAATAAATTCTTGTAAGATGGCAGATTTGTTTATAACATATACATTTTCTTTTTAATTTTTATTAAGAGTTGTTTTAAAGCATAGTGATTTTAAAAGTTAGGAAAATTACTATGAAAATGTGTCCTTTGTTTATAAAAGAGACATAAATTTCTCAAACATTATTCACTTTTACAGAAGAAATGTAAAAAGTTTTGCGTCTTTTCAGAATTCAAATAAAAATGCTTTTTCTTACATGGATACATTTACATTTAGATAAGGATAAAACTAATGCATTGTTGCTGGTCTGGGATTTCTTTGTTTCTTTTTTGTAGAGAAGGGTTAGGTAGTTTTAATCGTATAGCCCGAGTTCTTGTTACAAAATCCTTTAGCAATTGTATGTTTATTTAGCTTATAGTTATGGGTTATCATTTGTGGTTAAGATTAAATGGTTTTAATTCTGTGACTTATTTGCCTTGTTTAGTACCTGCTTGTGCATAAGTCATGTTTGTTTTTTGTGATTTTGTCTTGCTTTTAGGTTCAGAGGAATAGACAGTTGATGACTTCTCCAAGTCCAGTTGCAACAACAGAGGGAAAAGTTTTACCAGTCAATTTCCAAGTGGTAACTCAGTCTGTTAAGCAGTCCTCTAAAACTCCGCAGAATATTCCTGCCAGTCCTGTTGGTGATAGGTTAGCCAGGCACAGATACGCCCAGATTCTCCCCAAACCCTCTGCCACAAGTGGCATAACTCTTTGTTCTCCCCCAACACTCCTTATTACTAACAGCCCTATAAAAACAGTCATGCCCACTCCACACGTCAGCTCAGTTAACGTCGTCAAGATGACTACTATATCGTTGACACCTAACAATAGTGGTGGTAGCAACACTCCGACACCATTACGACCTGCTTCAGCTGGTATCAGTAGCGCTGTTTCCCAGGAAGAGTCTAACCAAATTCAGCAATCTCAGAATGGCAGCACAGCTCTTCAGTCATCTGGAGTTGGAAGAGTTGGCCGTTTTGCCACAACCCCAATTCCATCAATTTCCTCCATTAGTGAAGTCAAGATAACATCCGAAGCTGTGAATGATAGTAACTCAACTGCTGGGGCAGAAAAACAGAGCACTGTTCCAGGGAACAATATTGGGCAAAAAAATGAGAGAGCCATTAAATATAGGGCTTCCAGTGAACCTTCTCTTCTCGTCAAGGCATCCCCAGTGCCTGAAAGAGTTACTAGAGCCAAAAGTGACTCTGCAACACCTCCAAGTACAATCATAGGGACAGCTGTCCCAATTAGCAATAACAGCAGTGAACATCAGGAGAGTACTTTGTATCTGACTGTTATGAATCAGAATGCTGACATTGGATCTAATGATGCAGCTTCTCCTACTGGCCAGTCACCAAAAGATGCTGGTCTTGGATTAAAAAGTCCTCGAAAGCGCTCTGCTTCTGTTTTGGAGTCTCATGCAATTCCCGTTAAGAGGGTGTTCATATCCCAGCAGTCTTTGGATTCCAGCAACAATCCTAAACCTAGTCTTGTAATAGCCACAAAGAGGATACAGACTCCAGGAACTCCTGCAAGACCAGAGAGTGCTCCATGTAAAGTGAGTTTGAAACAGAACTCTTTTCCAACACATATTCTGGCACTTTCTGATACACCCATTGGAAACACTTCTCAGACTATTGTAAGTTCCCAGAGTGCTTTAGAGGTTGAGCATGGGGACAGCTCTACTCGCATAAGCTCTACTGATCTAGGCTCTTTTAATAGCACATCTTCTGATCAAACATTATTGCATCAAATTGTGAGCCAGCAACAAGTTACCATTGCCATTTCTCAGGAGGCATCGGCTGTGAGTGAGCTGAAGAGCTCGTTACAAGACTACTCTCAACAAATACAGACAGAACAAAAGCAGGTGACTGCTAGCCACTTGCCGTTGATGGCCCAGCCCCAGGAAGCATCTGCTCAGTTAACTCTTCAGCAAGACATTGTTGACTTTGATGGTGCTCAAGCCAGCATAGACTATTTCCCCTTCAATGATGATGACATGACACAAGATAGTATAGTAGAGGAGTTGGTGCAGATGGAGGAACAAATGAAGCTTAATAGCAGTCTACAGCCTTACCTTAGTTCTCTTGATATACCCTTACAAAGCCAGTCAGCTCAAAGCACCATCCTTTCCTCTCACCAGACTGGCACTCAGTTCTACCACTCTGCACATAGTAGCACCACTCCAGTACACACTCCTACCCCTACACCAACTCCTACACCGACTCCAACTCCAACCCCTTCCTCTGAAATATTGCCAGGGGCCCACAGCCTGACCAGGGAAAGTCCGTGCTGTCGAGTAGCACCTATTACCCCAGTTGAAGGGATTTTAGTTGGTCGACATACACCTATTAGCACTCCTTTGTCCAACTGCAGCAGTAGTGTCCCACCAAGTCCTGTTGAATGCCGTAATCCCTTTGCATTTACTCCCATAAACTCCAACATACCAGGTTATCATGATGGCAATGTAGTGTCCAGTAGCCCAGTCAAGCCCATGCAGAGACCAATGGCCACTCACCCAGACAAGGCCAAGCTGGATTGGATCAACAATAGATATAACAGCACTTCTGGTTCCCCTTCAGTTTCTAACAGCAATGCCATTGGAATCCTTCCAAGCTATCAGGACCTGGTGGAGGACCACTTTCGTAAACCACATGCATTTGCTAAACCAGGGCAGTCTTTTCAGTCTCAATCCAGGCACCAGGATGGGCATTTGGGTCGATTAACAGCTGTGTCACCCGTACAACAAGGACAACAGGCAGTGGAGAACAAGCAAGAAAGTTTTGCTGTGCCAGCACCACTAGACAGCAAAGTTACAGGGTGTACAGCTGGCAACGGAGGTATAACCTTTAGGTGTCGCAGTGTAAGCCCTGCTGTTCGTCAGCGCAATCTAAGTGGCACATCAGTGCAAACCAATCCTACTCCAAGGTCTGCTGTTTCACCATTCAATTCTCCCATAACTTCAGAGGTTCTTAGCATTCTTTCCAACAGTCACTCAGTGGTCACTGCCAACAGCATGGCTCAAAGGAGCCAGTCAGTACCACTAAGCATCATGATGCAGTCTGAGATGTTGCCAATTGGTCAACAGGGACAGCCGAGTAATGGTGCCAAGATCACTAGTGTACTCCTGAGCAAAATGGATGCCGATGGGGATGATGCAATGCGTGGGCTGGGTGTCAATAATATGCCCTCTAAGTACACAGCTCGGATGAACCTGACACAGATCTTGGAGACCGCACAGGCCTTTCCTGAAGGCACAAGCCATCACAATCAACAGCTGTCTGTTTGTTCAAGCCCCTCACAGTTTGATTTCCAGAAGCCTGGTTTCCTCATGAACACTGGAGAAGAATCGCTTACGTTTTCTAGTGATAACCAAGCACAATCAGGCTCTGTGTTACAACAAGAGCAGCAGCTTCAGCTACAAGATCAACAGTTGGATCTACAGGATCAACAACTGTTGCAAGATCCACAGTTGCAACTTCAGGAACAACCATTGCAACTTCAGGACCAACAATTGGAATTACAAGACCAACATTTACAACTGCAACACGAACAACTGCAGCTACATGATCAACAGCAGCTACAACATGATCCAGACCTCAGCCAGCAGCAGTTGCTGTCTCAAACCTCGCAGCAAGATGAGGAACAGCAGCAGCAGGAGCAACTGGACTTTAACAGCACTGTCAAGGATCTCTTGGGAGAGGATGGCCTCAACCCCAGCTCACAGTTGGTTGGGCAGGTGGCATCAGAACTCAGTGCAGTAGCATCTGACTTTTCTAGTGAAATTCGTTTGACCTCTGACCTTTCTGGTAGCATCAATGACCTGAACACCTTGGATCCTAACCTTTTATTTGATCCAAGTCAGCAACAGGACCAATATGAAGACGCCACACTGGAGGAGCTGAAGAACGACCCGTTGTTTCAGCAGATATGCAGTGACACTGTGAACTCTGCTGGATTTGACTGGTTGGAGAACAAAGACCAACCAACAGTGGAAATGTTGGGTTAGTATTGTTTCCTTTTGTGTTTGTTGTGGTTGATGCTGTTTGTCACTATTTATGGTTTGTTTTGTTTTTGTGACTGTCATTTATGTGTTTGTTTTTGTTTTTGTTGTGGTGGTTTTTTTTGTTTTGTTTGTTTTTTAAATTTTTTTTTAAAAATGTGATTTATCCACTGCATCAACACGCTGGATATATTAGTCAGTCCAGTGGAAAGTGCCAGTCTGACATGAAGTGTTCATTTATAGGATCGTGCTTTTTACCAGTTCATTCCAGTCTTCTCATCCTGACATTTCTGTCTATAGTTTACCATTTGTTTTTTCCCACTTTTTTTGGGTGTGTGTTAATTTGCCCCCAATGTACATATTTTTTTATAATGGTAATGCCATTTTCTATTACCCAGTTATCTTCATTTTTATTATTATATTTTTTTTACCTTAACATCTGTTCGTACATTGACTTTTTAACATTCCCATGAATCATAATTTATGTGAAACTAAATGCAATATTTTGCATGATAAATCACTGAGTTTTTAAGTGTCTTGCATATGCACTGTTTGGCTTTGCAGGTATGTTGGTAAGTTACATTGCTAAGAGTTTACTTAATTTACATCATCATGACAGAAATTTGCCATCACTCTTACATATCTTAACTGTCAGTCAAGTTAAAAGATTTAGGTGCTAACAGGTGCTCAATAAAAGTAACTGGCATCTGCCATATAATTGTCAGTAATTATGTTCTATTTAACAAATACAAAATTAGAAAACTTAATAATAGGCCATATTAACCGTACTGTTAGAGAAGGGTGATGATGAAGAGGATACCTTTTTGCTGTATCTACACTGTTAAAAAAAAAAAAAAAAAAAAACTGAACAAAAAGTGAATATTACATGAGGGAGATTAATCTGCCTTATTTCCAAAGTCCTAGGCCTTAGGCTTAGGCTTTAAGGTGCAGAAAGATTTTAAAAGCCTTGCTGCATTTCCAAAAAATAATAAGTAAATAAAACTTGGCTTTTTGTTATTGAGTTATTGATGTAGTTTTAAATACATCCCTAAAAGTTAGTATATTTTAACATTCCATGTAGTCTTTCTTTATATTCTATTCCAGTTATTGGCTAACAGAATGATAGTATTATATCGGAAGAATATGGTGATGGCCAGATGCTGTCTAAGGCTGTGTGTTTTGATCACATGTCCAACCTACTGGGTAATCATTGAATTTCAATCTAAAATCCATACCAAAGAACAGCTTTTGAAAAACTGTAAGCATTTGAGCTTAGTTATAGTCATCACCAAATGAACATCATTTTTGAAGAAAACTGGTTGGACTTGTTGGTGAATAAAACAGGGTTTTATGGTACTTGATTTTCAGACGGATCATATTTGTGTATAGTCTGTATATGGCAAATGTATCTGATGTACAGGTAATTATGGATGGTAAGCATGTTGTCCAAAGTCATTAATGGGTTCATGAAAGCTTAATTTGGCTATTTGTAGTCACTATATTAATGCCCCATATGTAAAAATGACATTGTTTTATCAATACACTGTCTTAAAGTGATGATTTTTAGATAGGTCTGAGTACCCTTAAGAAAACAAAAGAAGAAATATTATGTTGCTCATATTGAACGTATAGCCAGCACGATATGCTGTGTGTTATGTTTTTGGCTTTTTGTGTAGTGCAAGTAATGCTGTCTGTTTGGTCTTTAGCTTGATGTGCCATTTTCCTTAGAGAGTCTATTGGTCTCTGCTTCGCAGATGTGACGTGTACATTGAGAGAGGAAAAGACGCATGGGTTATATATATAAAAAAAGACAAATAATCATATATTAAATGTTCATTTTATTGTGACAGTCAAATGTATTGCGCAGAGAACCCTGGAGTGGCCGGCACTGGAAAATCAATGGTTTATGATTCAGCAAACTTTGGAAGTTCACTTTATTGCACTAAAGATTTTCCTTTTTTTGTAACCATGCCTTTGTGTGACATTTAAAGGACAAAATGGAACAATTGAAGCTAGGCAAAAAGCCGTGTTTTTTTTTTTTTTTTTTTTTTTCAAAGGTAAATTACAAAAGGGGAATTAAATATTACATGAAAAATTACAATGAATTATTGCCTTGTGTAGCAATGTGCACTAATCTCAATGAGATACACATTTTACTCATTCTCATCCATGAGAATAAGAAAGATAAAAGCAAACAAAATTTAACCTTATTAAAAGTGAATAAAAGAGAACATACTTCACTATGTTATTCAATGATTGTATGTGCGCATGTATGTTGAATTATCTATCGTAGTACATGTTGTGACCACTCCCTCTACAAAAAAGGGACTGGTTAATGTTGACCAGAGGGGGAAAAAAGTAGTTTTTTTAAAAAATAAAGCCTATGTGTTTACTAAGTTAATATTGTTCTATACTGTATGTCTTAGTTCACAGATGTTCTTTTTTTCATACATTTCTATTTTGTTTTGTTTTTATTCTTCTTCGTTTTATTATAATTTTTTTTTTACAAAAAAATGCCTTTGTGAAGAAAACTGTAAATATTTTTTCTATGTTCCGACATTTATCAAGGCACTGATTATTTACTTTTTTTATTTCACGAAGGAAAAATCTAAATCTTACTTTTTTTGATACACAGAAGTTTCATCAAACATCAAGTCTAATGCTGTATTTCTGACTGGTCTGTTGGGGGTGGGGGGGGAGTGTTTTCTTTCGGTCTATATGAAACAGTAGAACCTTTCTCTGTGCTATTGTCTGGTGTACTGCTCAATGTACAGTAGCTTGTTAATATTGCCGAAGCATTTTAGCAATGTTTCTCTTTTTTTCAATGGAAAGTACTCACAGGTGAGATTTTCTAAGTGGTTTTAAAAGCCAATAAAGATTTTTAATTAATTACGGTTTTTGTTGTTTGTTTTTTTTAAAGCCATACTATCTTGTATTTGGGATTGTTTTATATCTAGTATATTGGGGCGATGTTGCCCTCTGTTGGTCTTTTAGAGAGAAATCATGATTGTACCACGAGTTCCAAGTAGACAGCTCCTTCATCAGGTCCTAATGTGAACGTCTCTCTCTGACAAACTCCTATTTTCTACTTGCTTGCAAGAAGTAGTTATTTAAATTTTCTTTCACAGCTCATCCTTCCACAGTTTGTTTTATGTAACTGTTGGTGACATTTAAATGCTTGTCTTAGTAGTTTTGATCGAGATGTTGATTAGAGAAAATAAGGTAATGTTAAGTGGGAAGCCCATACTGAAAGTGTAGAATAAATCTGTAGTTATATTTAAACAGAACCAAATATCCTACATTGTAGCCTCAAAGTCAGAGCCACAGGAAAAAGTTTATTTAAAAGTATAAATGCGAGTAAATGCTTAAATTGATGGCATCTGACTGCAGCGCTTGTGTATACACTGAATTCAGAAACGCTGAACATTTCTTAGGGTATTAGAACTGATGTTACATGAATGATGATTTCCTTCTCAATGGCTCTGGGCTGATTGCGATAGGCTCGTGACATCAGATGAGTTCATAGAGGGAAGAAAGGCTATCTGAAATAAAGCTATCTAAAATAAAGAAGAAAAACATATTTCTTATAAGGAAAGTGCCTATGGATTCAGATTTTTGGGCCAATATGTGTACTGGTGACTCGTGCATACTAAAAGGCCACATGGTTTGTGGGGGTACACATTCACTCTTCCTTTCACCAATGGGAGGTACACACTTGGCTTTTGTAGCCTGTCTCCCATAGCCACAATGATGTTTAGAATATGTTAACATGACCTAGTAGCCTACTGCTTTTGGCCTTCTCATCACTGGACTTGTCACCACCAGGGTTCAGAAACCTCTATGAAGAATGACTTGTGTATATTTATTATATTTCTGGTATATGTATCAGAATTATTTTAATCACCAATAATACTTGTATTATCAGCATTTCAGGCAATTGTTTTTAGTAGTTTATCTAGTTTAGATACAGTGGTGTTCAAAATAATAGCAGTGTGTTGAAAAAAGTGAGTAAAGCTCCAAATCCATATAATAACTTTTAATTTAAATCACATAAATGCATTGGACACCCTGCACATTCTATTCTGAATCACAACATG
>JAQMYL010000012.1:22276453-22296861 GCA_030014365.1 Clarias pachynema
TTACAGAGCATAAGTAGCAGAAACATCTCAATATCAACTGTTCAAAGGAGATTAATGCATTTTTTGGACGCCTTCAGCATGCCTTTACAATGTAGAAAGAAATAAAAATCTGGAACGATCATGGAGTTAGAAAGTGACCCCAAACTTTTGAGCGGTAGTGTATATTAGTTAATGCTACCAGGGAGCTTCAAGTCAAACCAGGACTTAAAATAAGACTCTTAGCGGCAGTAAAACATCTGAATGTTGCAAACAAAGGTTTTAAAGAAGACTGTATGACTGACAATGAATGACGATCCTAGCCAATGTGTCTCGGAGCCCACTGCAGCCATGCCTGTGAACATTCAGCAAGTGGAACAGCTAATTCTTAAAAATCGAAGGATAACTTGACACCAACTTGTGGAAGAGACGCATCTGTCTGTGGGAACTGCACACACAATCTTTCACGAACACCACTTGTACGTTACGGGAACTCAGCTTGGAGTTATTATCACATCCCCTGTCCACTCTTGACCTCGCTCCAAGCAGTTTCCACTTGTTTGGGTCATTAAAGGAGTTCCTGGGAGGCCAGAGATTCAGACGTGAAGCAGGCAGTCCGATCATGGTTTCGGTGTACTGAGAAAACTTTAACAGTGAAACACTGGGATAACTTTGTTCTGTTATTCTGCACAATCAAAAGTCCCGGTTTGACTTGAACGACCCTATTGAGTAACCCATATTTATCATAAAGTGCTAGATAAGTTTTGCAAGTCGAAAAGGGGTGAAAATACAGGTAATTAGATCATCAGAAGCCAAAATGGAAGAATTAAACAGACCCTTACCATGATTTCTTTTGTTTAACCAAACAAATCCTTTTAAAAATGTTTTACTTGCATTTAATAATGATTGCACTATAGCTAGACTGTGGTACACAGATCTGCAGAAAGCATAACACTAAGCAAAGACAGCCCTACAGACAATCTTTACTTTTTGAATGCATTGATCAGTATGCTATTAAGCTGAGAAGCGAGTATTTGAAAAGCAATAAGCAAACAAATGAACAAACTAGTAACATCAGAGCAGCATGCAGACTATCCTGAAGAAAAGCAGTACAAAGCTGGAATCGGCAAGTGAATCCATCTTCATACAGCAGTGAGCTGAACTTTGTTTGATTACAGGTTACAGAAATTACATCATGATTAAAATTTTCATCTAATCAAAGAGTCAAACTAGAACTGGATCATCAACTTTTGCTTCTATCAGAATTGTTTATTTAGCCGCAAAACTCTAATTAATCAATGTATGTATTTTAGTTGTCACAATAATGGGTGCTGTTTCACACACATTTTTGGAATTTCCAAACATCAGGGGTACATTATGGACACTGAAGGGTAAACGCACAGCTATCAATCTTGCTATCCCATAAATCCAGCTTTGTAATTAACCTTATAGCTGCAAGACAAACCATGTGGACAAAAACAATCAGCCTGCTCAGACGCTGCCTACAGGACAAAAGATGGTCAGTTTATTACATACCCATCTATTTAACCGAAGAACTAGCTAATGTAGGCTCTTTAATCTTGACATTTTCTAAAGAGCAAACAGATGAGACGACGAAGGACTGACAATGCTAGCGACAATGCTACACTGATGCCAATTACAAGGACTACACAGTGTTATGAGATTACAGTGCTCAATCATACATACCGAGGAGGCAGTTCGGCTCATGCTCATAAACCTAACAGCGATTAGTACTGGTTTCTGGGGTAATTGAGGGGAAGAGGGGAGAAAGGGGTTATTGGGATGGAAACTTCTCCAAACACATGCGGAAAAGTGTTTTTTTTTTTTTTTTTTTTTTTTTGCCAATATGCAGCTTTTTTAAAAATCAGGTCACAATTTAAAATATCAATACAGATGAAAAATTCCAGATCACGCTGAGATTTTTCATCATCAGTGCTCATACCATTGACTTCCTGATGTGTGTTAGACGGATCTTGGCTTTGCTCTCAGCAAACTCCAGAGAGCTGATGTCCTTCAGTCTGGCTCTGTATTTATTCACCTGCTCAAAGATGATCAGCTCCACGCAGCTGAAGCACAAATCAACGGGGTTATTTACATATTTCAAATCATGCATATTAATTATGCACACACATACACACAAAGTGGCTATCTTACGCAGTGGTCTTGCTGATGTCCTGTACGCTCTGTAGAGGGTCAATGCTGTCAGGACACCGCAGGATACAGGGAGCAAACACAATAGCCAGAGCATTAGCACTCATCCGGTTCGTCTCTTCCTGCAATGAGATCCTGAAAAATATATAAATACATAAGGGGAGAATCTTTTGATCTTATCAAAGGTCAAAGTATCAATGTCGCTTCTATTCTCTGGCTTTTTAAGATTCAGAATAATGCATGATAATTTTGCATAACTCGTGCAGTTAGTGGTTATGTTGTGGGTAATTTATAATCAATAACTGAATAAATCACATTTTGTTTTGTTGTGTGTTTTTTGCTCTCAATAGCTGTGATAAATTAGGATTTTGAAAAAGATTCTTTACACATCCAGCCTAATGTAAATCAAAAACCATGAGTGGTGTCTTAATACAGTTTAAAATATTTGAGCAAAATAAACAAGTGCTGACATGAGAGCATGTTGAACCATCTTTCAACACTTTCTCATTAATTTCACATAATTTCTTGTCTCAGTCTGCATATTTATTAACAAGCAAAACTGACAACACATGGCCATGTATTAGTATTACTTTACTTGTTCTATGAGGGTTTTATCAAGTTTTTTTTGCACATGCAAATTGATAGTAAAGAAGACCTACTGTATGATAAAGGAAAGCAAAAGTTAAAACAGTGTACAGTCATACAAACATAACAGCTCTAATCTGAGGTTGGATTTCTGAGGCTGCTACTGTAACTCTAAATGAACTTCTCTGCAGAGAGGTAAGGTTTGGTCTTGCTTTCCTGGGATGGTCTTCATTAGAGCTAGCTGCATCATGCTGCTTGATAGGTTTTGCAAATGCACTTGACAATACTGTTCTTGCAAGAACTATTCCAGAACAGCTGACCTTCATGTCTTAAAATAACAACTGACTGTTATCGTTAATATTTAAATACTTAATTTTTGACAGGCACCGTATGTCTTTGCCTTACCTGACTAAGTGGAAGATGAGTCTCTCCAGAGTGCCCAGGTGAGTCCTACTGAGCTGATCGATCACAGTGTAGACACCTTTCACCACTTCTTTCTTGTCTTGCAAACCTGTACCAAGCAACATGGCAATATGCTGCATTATTCAACAGTTAGCAATATGAGTGGATGAGTGGCGTTCCACTAGTCGTGATAATAGGTGGTAACAGCACTGGGACATACAGTAGGTGTATGATAACAATAGTTTATTACACTAGCTGTCGGGCACCAGCCTGGGTGAAAGTTCTTCTGAGAAGAGAGCAGCTGCCTGCCAAAACCCACATTCACAACCAGTCACCGAAGCACTTTCAGCAAGAAAACACACCTCATAATGTCATGTTCATCTTAAAAAAACTTCTACTAAATAATTGCTTCTAAGTCGGTCCAAATTGCCTTGGTGTTGTTTTATTTATGCCTAAGGCAAGCTACAAAAATAACTAGCTTCTAACATGGCTGAATCCCAAATCCCTCTGTAACCTAATAAAGGGCACTTTTTAGTGTGCGTGGAACAAGTGATTGTACACCCTAGCACACTGGCTCTTCTTTTAACACTGTTTGAGATTTAACCCCAGAAACCAAAAGTTAACGTAGCTGATATTCTAAAGCAGAATAAGGGGAAATATAATCAGAAGGATGTACAGGACTGTCCAAAACCTGCATAGTTTATTCTCCTCAGTTTTTAAATACATAGTACCAGTATGAATAAAAAAAAATAAAAAAAAAAACAAAAAACTTTCACTTCTGTAATTTCAAGCCGCGTGTCTACGACCACATCACGACGACACGCCCTCTCGTGTGATATTGCTTAAATACAATTATTAACGAAGCTATAAATGCATTGAAAACATAGCTATGCCTCATCAAGAGACCAAATATAGCAGTCATACCTGTTGCCCTGAGGAACTCCCCATAAAGTTCAAAGGTCATCAGAGGATTGGGAAGATCGCGCAGCCACTGCTTCAACACACTAGCAATTACATGGATGTTATATTCGTCCAGATTCACAGCATTAACATCTGAAATAAAAAACAGCACGAAGGATGAGTACATAATCATATAACATAATTTTTTATGTTTTATGGCAAAATTTCTAAAGCTTCCCATTCAACTGACATGTTCACAGGTACTTGAGTGAATGCTGACATACAATTCTGAAGTGTTCATGTTTGCAAAGTAATATCATCTTTACTGAGGAAGCAAGATCGATACAGATAGGCGTCTTCTTTAAAGGACACTAAAGAGTTTTTTTTTAAATCTCAAGTTCTAAGTTCATAGTAATAAATACTAAATAATATGTACATATAAATAATATGTGATTCACCTGTGTCCAGTCCCATCTTCAGCTCTTTGATTTTATTGGTCGACCCAGACTTCCTGTAGATGCCCTCTGTGTAGAGCCCATGCATCTCGATGTAGTTGATGAGCTTCTCCACCACGAGAGGTACAGCTCTGTCATCGCTGGTTAACTGAGACAGTTCTACGCCGAACTGCCGCGAAGACTGTTCTGGGTCAAACTGCATATGCAGATAAACAAGCAACCATTGTGGATAAAATAAACTGTTTCACTCTGGTTGAAGAGTAGAACAAAATATATCTATCCCATTGATATACTTCTCTTACGCCTAATACAGAACAGACACATTCTGTTACCTTTTTGCTACATTTAGTTGTCATCCTTAAGCAGCATTTCCTGTGACAGGCATATCGACACACTGTAATGGACAACAGAACAACATTAATATCAGTACTGAAAAGAATGACCGCTATTTAAAAATACAGTAACAAATGTGAAGACATATGACCACTTCTTGTTCAGCATGGTAAAAAAAAGATAAGGCAGGATCAGGAAAAACAGTGGAAAAGAATTTTCTTTCTTTCAATTATTCAGACTCATGAATAGAGTTCAAGGGAGCTAATCTGATTATAGACTATAATCTCTCACATCACAAAAAAATTAATATAGGAAGATTTGCAGTATATTCATAAATACTCACATTTGCAGACACATGCTCTATCCATCATCCAAATAAGAGAAGAGCAGTACTCGCAGTACGTAGGAATGCTGTACTGAGTGGACTTAAAAATGTGACCCATGTGCTCCTCCACCTGCAGGAGGCGCCAGCAGTTTAGACCAAAATTCCAAAATCTGAACAAACTATTCACTGTTTTGCTATAAATCTAGGGTTAAACTAAAAGAAAAATCCACAAACAGTAAGGAAATAACTTACAATGTCTGCCTCCTTTTTTCTTCTCTTCTTTCGTTCTGGCTTGGGAGCCTGCAACAAAGTATCACTGAATCAGAAATCATGTCTAGACACACAATATTTCTGGATAAAGGACAAAACTTTACCTTGCTGATGGTCCCGTGCATGGGTTTGTACTCAGTCACAAACTCATCCAGGAAGACTTTAAACGTGTTGACCCAGACTTTAACTGGTGATTCTGACCAGTCTCTCTGTTCCAGACGCATGCTCTTCTCCAGAATGTGCTCAAACAGTGCATACAGATCCTTATACCTAATACTCTTACCATCATCCATCTGGCACAGAGAAGAGAGGAGAGACACAGTGGGAATGAGTGGGAGATAAAGCAGCAATGTTTAAAAATAAAAGATTATAAAAATTATGTGGTTGCATTTTTTAATTAAGTGTCATCTTGCAGTTTGAGTCCATTTCAGTCTAAATGTGGTTGTCAGTGTGGTGAGATTCTTACAGCCAGGGCCGTGGAGTAGGAATTGAAGATGTTGAGACGAAACTCTTTTAGAGCCTTTTTAAAGACCACATCAACAGGACTGTCCTTCTTACTGTCCTCAGTCTCCAGGTCATTTATCTATCACACAATACCATGCCAGGAAATTAAGAATGAAGAGTTATTGGTTTAGATGACAAGTTTATACTTTGAATGATTACGTGGATGTGGTTTCTTTTAATATTACTAAAGTGTGAAGTTGGAAAAATCCTAAATCTACCTTCTTCATAAGAAAGTCGTTCATACTGCAGTAATCTGCTGTACTTGTGAGGATGTGGAGAGAGTCATTCTGCCAAGGAGACGGTTCCTGAGGCATGCTGCTAATCTTCACACTCCGCCTCCTCTTCATCGTCATCATTCTTATTTCTGGCTCCCTGTTCTCTTTACAGTCCCGACCACGATCTGCTGCTCTGTTCTGCTCAGGACTGAATGAAGGAGAGCCTGAGAGAGAGACAGAGATAGAGATAGAGAGACAGAGAGAGAGGGAGACAGACAGAGAGAGACAAAGACAGAATCACTGACAACTTTCACTGCTGTTTTATACTGCATTATGTACGACTGATTCATTCATCTCTCTAAAATCTTTGTTTAAGTAACACTTTTAGCCTCATGGATCAGTAAGCGGTGTCTAATCATGCCTGAAGTCCATATACATTTTGTCTTAAATCCACAGATTTATTAAATACATTATATGTAATTAAAAATGAATTGTATTTGATAGGAGAAGTCATTACATTAAAATAAGACTAAATTACAATATTTCTGCATTCCTACCATTGCGGGTTTTTGTGAAATCTGCATCTGCTGAGTGTCCCCTGATGGACATCTTCTTATCACCATGCTTTCCTTTTCCCCAGAAGCGCATCTTACCCCTCACCCCACTAAGCAGTCCAGTGACACAGAACACAACAGTAAATGAAATTGTATGAGTAAGAATATGATCACTCTTAAAAACAAAGAACATGAAACGTTTCTGACCTGCTATCAGAGTTTCCTGATGACTTTCTCAGTGAGTCGACCTTTCCCAGATCTCCTGAGGACATGGTCTTCTGAAGCTTTTTTAGTTCTTTCTGAGAGGGCTATAAAGAGAAAGGGAATTCTATAAAGACTTGTATTTAAAACAGAATACACGTTTTTTACTGGCTGACAGCAATTTATATACAATTATCTGTAGTATCTCTGCAAACAAATTCTGTGATCTAGTATTTTGTTCTCAAAGGTGCCGACATTGCTAACAAGTCATTCCTACCAGGTAGATCATATACAAGATGGCTATGTTTATTGTGACATAAGACTTATGAATAAACAGGTGAACCACTAGAAAAAAGAAAATACTGTCTTCACATCCTGAATCATTTATCCTTCAGTGGCTTTTTGTTTTTATGTTTTTTTTTTTCTGCTAGGTGGTTTTTAATTCCATTTAATCTGACTGCTGCTTTATCTAAAAATCATAAGAGCATAGTTTTCAGCTGGCCCCCACATCACAATAGCACTATGTAGACTGGCACCTTTGGATTTCTGCCCCAGTTTCAACTAATATACTTCTCTGATTCATCAGCATTTGCTCAATACTGCAGTCTTATAAAATGCATGTCTACAGTACAAAGATATGCTGACCCATAAACATGAGGTCCATGTCTCACTACATATATGCTTATCTAAAGTTTTCAGAAGTAGAAATCAGCTGTAAGACACAAAAGAGCTATGTGTCTGAGCTTCTGAAAGAAAAAAAGCAGCATTTCATGAAAGATGAATGAGTGCTAAAAGGTAATGAATGACTACATCATGCAGGTTATGGGTCAAAAGTCAAACTATTTCAAGCACATTGTTAGGTCTTCAGTTAAGAGTCTCTTCATCCTTACAAACAAGAAGGGGGTGCAGAGTCACTGTAGAAAGGTTGAAGCTAAAAAGTAATGAGAGCAAGCCATATCTCTATGTTATTAGATCAGAAACTATAGACCACTATAGACCCAGTAACCAGAGCAGGTGGAGCAAACTGGAACAGAGCTTAGTCCAGAAGAACACTTTACCAAAACCAACATTCCCTAACCAACATGACAACCCCTAGATTTAACATGATGTCAATAAAATAAAACGTCACTTTCCATTTGGAATATATAATAATTGTACGGTAGCTGGTTCACTGCAGGTTTCCACCATTTAAGAAGATTATTTAGCCTGTCATGACCTGTGTCCAGTACAAACAGCACACTTGTGACATTTGTTAGAGAATGTTGGCTTGGTGGTGGCCATAGACCAAGAAATAGCTTCAGTTGTTAAAAAAGAGCACTGGACTGATGGGCGTTTAGAAGAGAGCTGGATTCAATGCTGTGGCTCAGTTTACCATCTCTGAGTCACTGTGGAAGTCTTGCTCAAGGCTGGGAGAGTCTGGAGACTCTAGCAGGGGAAGTGTGTGAGAGACCACAGGTGTATACTCATATTCTTCATCGTCCTCATCGTCAGTATCAGCCTCAGTGCTACAGGCACGGCTCAGGAAGTCAGAGCGAGTCCGAGCCATGCGGGTTTTCTTTTGGCGGCCAGCTCGGGCCACCTGATCGTACAGAGTGATGCCATCAAAACTCAACCAAAACATTGTAAAGTTGTCACATGCAACAAATCCTTAGACAGTATAAAAGCCTTTGAACATTCATGAAATCTGGAATGTTGAATATTTAAATAAATGCAAAAAAAATAATAATAATTAAACACTTAAATCCTGGTAATGGAAGGGATTATAATCATTCTGAAGAAATAAAGATGGTAAAAGGTATGGAGATGAGATATGATCTTTACCTCTCTGCTCTTCAGGGATCTGAACCCTGATGTTCTCTCTCTTTGCAAGGTCATAGAACGCTCTTGATTTGCCAGGTCTTTATCAGATCTGAGGAAAAAACAAAAAACAGATCTTTGTGTAAGTATTAAAGAAAAAAAAACACTGAGCAATAGGTTAAATCTAACTGGCTATTCGTCTGCAAGAACTGAACAGAAATTGAACAAAAACAGAACTGTTTTGTGAAAGTAGTAGAAGTTGTATATCCGGTTTAAAAGTGATTTTTCATGAAGTGCAATGCTCTTTACTTGGGATCTTTATATTTAACTCAAGACACTTACTTCGAGAAAGTCAGCCTGCTTCGTTTGGGGGAAAAAGCCAGGCTAGTTGCCTTCCCCTTCATGCTGATGCTGATACTGTGAGCCACTGTCTTCTTCTGAGATTGCATTTTCACTGTATCCTCCTCCTTTCTGGGCTGGGAGGTTGTTTGCTGTGCCTTGGCCTTAGTTGTACCAGATGATGGTGCTGGAGATGGCTGGACGGTTGGATGATCGACAGAAACGTTTCCAGATTGTACGTTTGATGATACACACTTTTGCTGACCGGAAAGATCTGCTTCCTTCCCTAAGCTCTTCAGAACATCTAGGCTGCTCTGGTCTACGGGACTTTCTTTCTGCATGCTGATGACAAACACCAGAGACTCCTTTTTCTCTCGAACAGACTTCAACTTAGATGGTGTTTGTGGCTCGCTGTGCACAGGACTACTGGCTTCATCTGATATATAAAATAGAGGCTTTGAGTTTCTTTGGCCAGTCTGCATTGGACTTGTTGATTCTGGTGTTTTTTGTTTTAATTTCCCAGATTCAGAAACTAATTTGAGAGGACTTTTATTCCCCTCGACTAGCACTGACTGATTTTTAGACAATGGATCATGATGTTGAAGGTCAGTTGCCTCCAGCTCCATGTCATCAACACTAAAGGGCTCATGGCTGTCTATAGAACTCTGAAGGGAGGAAGAAGGAGTAGCAGCTTTTGAAGAGACTTTATTTTCTGGGGAGGATGGTTCATCAGAGTTGGGAAGAGTATTGGATCGCACCTTCAGCAGTTTCAGACTGAATGTTGCTTGTTCCAGTTCTCTCTTCCTCCTGCTCTCTCGTTTGGCTCGGCTCTTAAGTGTGCTGTCATCCAGAGATCTGGACAGTTCTGATGGCAGACTCTCAGCATCCATGCTGGACTCTTGTGAGGTCACTGAGCTTTGTCGAGATACCAATGGGCCTACACAAGTTGTCTGTGCATCAGAATAGCTCTGGAGGTTTTGCAAGCTTTCTTTTGTATTATCTTGTCCATGGTCTGTTCTAGTACTTCTCTGTTCCTCTCTCAAGCTTCTACACCTGGACAATTAATAGAAAAAAAGTGCAAATTATGCTTTTCAAGCACAAACAACAATCAATAAGAGTTAAAAAGTCCTGTTACTACCAAAAGTAACACAATCAATTGATTGTAAGTGACTATATAGTACTTATAGCTTGGAAGCCTGAGAAACAGTAAGCTCACATTTCCATTCTAAATTGGTCATAAATAATGCGTTACCTCTCCCGGGCCCGATGTCCTCTCCAGGCAGCCTGCAGTGTTATGATAGCTTTAAATTGCTGCCAATATCTCTGCTTCTGCCTGTGTGCCCTCCAGTGTGCCTGGATAAGACATGCAGCTCTGTGTCTTTGTTGCTGTACACATCGTCTCCAGCTTCTCTGCAGCAAAAGCACTGCATCCCTCTGCAGCACATAGAGCCTTCTCTCCCTGTAGCCTTTCCACGCTGCCTGCACACACACCGCTGCCTCATTCTGCAGCTCAGGAACACCAGCACCTTCCTTGCTAAGGGTTAGCATACATTTACGCCACCAGTGCTGTAATGACCCAGAGACAGAAATAAATTTGCATTAGTTTAATAAAAGGTCTGATGAGACATCAGATGAGCAGGACTGGAGTCTATAGCAACTAAAATAAGTGCTCTTTACAATGATTAGCAGAAAAAGCATCTCAGAGCATACAACACATCAAACTTTGAGGTAGGTAAGCTACAACAGCAGAAGACCACATCAGGTTTCACTCCTGTCAGCCAACTGGAATCAGACACTACACTGGGAGCAGGCTGAATAGAAAAAAGACTTTATCTTTTTCGAATCATTTACTGCCAAGTTTCAGTGACACTGTGTCCATGATAGCCTCAGATTTCAGTTGTTGGCTGAGAGGAGCGGAACCTGATGTGGTCTTCTGCTGTTAGCGTATCCACCTCTGGTTTTGATGTTTTGTGCAGCCTGAGATTTCTGCTCACAACAGTTGTAAAGAGTGATTGAGTTCCTATATTGCTAACAAGTCAATCCAATTTGCCCATTGTTCTCTGACCTCTCTTTTCAACAAGGTTTTTCTACTCACAGAACTGTCACTCACTCATTGTTACATTTTTACATAATTCTGCAAAAACTCTAGAGACTGTTTTATGTGAAATTCCCAGAACAGCAGTTTATGAAATACTCAAAACCCACCCATCTGGTCCTAATATCCATACCACAGTTAAAGGCACTATGTTTATACATTTTCTTCATTCAGATGTTTCATGTAAACATGAACTGCAGTGCATGTCTCATCTTCAATATCATCTTCATGATTTTGCATTGATCTGTATCTTCATGATTTTGTGGGTTTGACTGTGGGAATATGCAGTTCTTTCTAAAAATGTGGACAGTGGGGGTATATTGGCATACCATTCTGCTTTAAGACAACAAATATATTCAAATTATTACATCCAACTGAACAAATATATTGACAGAAAATCTGCATTGTGTTACATAAAACAAGATTCCTTACTTACTATCTTACAAATAAATTGTTCTTTTCTCCTGGAGTGATAGTCACGCGCTGGTCAATTTATTGACGGTGTACAACGGCGAAACAGACAGTTGCCTAATAAATTGTGTCTTTAACAAGCCTAAATAGCTGTTAAAATATCCATCATGCAAAGCTGACTGATGTAGAACCAGTTGTTTGCTTGCTGTCGCCTGTCAGCTCAGAATAATTTAAATCAGTTAAAAATGTTTCCAAATGAGATTATAAAAAGTTACATTCTGGAAGGACAGGATTTCTAAATACTCAGGCTGTAGGATATGAATAAAGGCTGCTAAGTAGATTTTCATTATCTTTTTCATTACAGGAAATAAAATGGTTAATTTATCGCATGAAAAAAAAAAACAGTTAATTACATAGTTACACACATAGTGGCGAGCTTGAGTTGAAGGGTAATTCTTAATATCTCAGCTGGAACCTTTAACATGAAGACCACACTGCATCTTTAATCAAAGTAAATGATCACGCCCTTACATTTTGATAGATGAGCTGTTATGTACCTGAATGACACGTGCAGCATGTCTCTGATTGCTAAAGGCGCGTCTCTCGAGCAGCGCTCTGAATCGTCTCTGCAGAGCTACGATCCTTCTCAGCACCTCTTGATGCAGCGAGTTCTGCAGCTTCTGTCTCTGAGCCTCGCGCAAAAACACCTACAGTACACAGCAGAGATGGACAGAGAGAAATGAAAACCGAAAAATGCATGAGAGAGACAAACATATATTCGTTTTATTTTTTCTTACTGACCCACAAATGTTGAAAAGTTAGAGTATATCGTTTTTAACCTATACTGTAACTCAAAACCTGTGATAGGCAGTAGCAAGCATCTTGGTGAGGACTTGTAAAGTAAACAATTATCTATACAGCATGCTAAACTTTATCGATTAAGCATACAAATGAATATCAAATCCCATGAGTTTCAGCCTAACATTCATGTCAATACACTAAAAAGAACTTTGAAAATATAACTGAGGTAATACCATGGTTTTTCCCACTTGGTAGCCGTCTGGATCGAGGTGAACTCCGTGTAGGAAGTCCCGAATACCAGCCTGGCCAGCACTCAGGCCACTCGGCAACAGCACACGGAAATGATGAACAAAGTCCTAGAAAACACACAGAAACAATAAACCTACAATAATGCCTGAACCTTCGCGAGAACTGTGGTCTCATTGAACAGTTGAGGCTTTGGATAGGTTTGTATGTAAATGCTGTGTAGGCATGTTTATATGCATGGACATTCTTCATGTGCATGAGGATTTGCATACAGGAACTGCTAGTGCAAGTATAAAATGAGAGTAGTCTCAAGCAGTATAATCACAAATAAACTGACTTTGAGTCAGACGTGGCAGCATAATAACTGCTGTTGAAAACAAGCATCGGACACATGGCACAGATGAAATGTAAAATTGTTGAAAAGAGACATCTGGTTACTAAAGCTAAAGTAATAAATACTTCTTCATACTTCTACTTAATGCACAGATGTTGCATTTAACGACTTCCAGCTTCCTAAAGACATCTCTTTTTGTCTCTATTTACTGCGGTCATTCCTTTCATTGGACTGCTTGTGAGCAGAAAAAGATGGAAATTGTGGTCAAATTGGTATATAAAAAAAAACCATCAACAGATTGCTCGTAAGCATTTCATATGCAGTTATTTCTGTACATGCATATTCCAACAGTGAAAATCCCTGAATACTTGTCCTGCCTCTTTGTGAGCACCGTGTGATACCTGAAATGTGTATTTGCTGCTGTATCCCGACTGGCGTATCCTCACTGTCTCTAGCATACCAGTGTAGCGCAGTTGCCTCAATACTAATGCATCATTAAATCGCAGAGGAAGCTGAGAGACAAAAACAGAAGAGGAAGTGAAACAAAGAAACACAGGTATACTTAGTCCTTCCTTTCACTACCTAAATAAAGAGCAGAGATTAGCAGTACCTTTTCTGCATTCGAACGAATACATTTTACAAAATAGGGCTCTGACTGACCCAGGGTCTCCATCAGTTTGTTCAATGAAGCCTGCATTACAAGAAACAGTAAATATTAGTCATTGCTTGTTAACTTGTCAGTTTATACAATTACATTGGAATATTAACATGAATGTGGCTCCCCGTTTTATACCTGAAACTGTGCACTGATGCTGGGGGGTTTCTTCTTTTTGTGTAGATGGAGGAGTGATTTGGTGATGCGATCGTGAAGTGTCAAGCTGCTCAAGTACTTCAAAGATTTAACATCTAACAGATGCTGAAGAAAAAATAAGCATGTTTTATTTTTTAACAAGTATATCCTTTTGATGATTGTTATTATCTAAATTAGTTGAATGGAATGATTAACAATGTTAAGAGTGATTGCTGGCACTAAGGCTGTACCTTGGGAAGGGAAAGTTTGGCTTTGTAGTTCTTGTTGCGCCTGTACAGAAGAAAGTATCGCTCATTAAAAACACTGGATGATTTGTTATTAGTCTCATTTTGGTCTCATTAGGACTTACATCAAAATGCCCTGCGCTCTCTCTAGTAACTTGCTACTCATGGCATTAACAAAAATGCCATCTTCTTCATGAGACGAGGAAGCGGAGGCCAGACGACCGGACCCCGATCTACGCCCATTACACCCAGAAAACCCATCTCTGAGGACCAGAGAGAAAAACAGATTGAGCTGGTGAGAAGGTTATCGATTTATTTTTATCTGTGCAAAGTTTTATGCTGCATGGAAGTGCTCCGCAATAAGAAGAGGTTATATGATAAAACAGAGATTACCTTGTTGTTTTCTCACTGTTAGCGTTAGTGCCTTGTAGGTGTGAGAGAGGGCTACGTGGATTCTTCCATGTGATGCAGGAATCTGTTTCAAGAGATACAGGAAAAGGAGGTTAATATTTAATACAGTAATAATAATAGTAATACTGGCTTACATAGCACTAAAACATTTGCTTGTTCACCAATGAAGTACAAATTCTTTTTGCTTATGACCACTGAACATTGTAAATAACATACTAAAGTAATACAATTAAAGTGAACCTGAAATCTGAACACACCGGTGAGGTCTACTGTCTAAAGGAAACAGTTCCAGACAGTGTATGACCTTTGCATTTCAGGGGTTGAACTGCATTGTGTCCATTACCATATGACATATCAAGTCATTTCCTCTGAGAAATTCCTGCCTAGATCCAGAAACAGATACACTACAGTCCATTCTGATGCTGTTTAGCAGATGGCCTAGGTGGTGCTGTTTTTCAGAGACTGTGGATCAGTATTCGTCTCATCTGTTCTGGCACTTATACTTTGCTCAGAACAAATTAAATGCAGATTAATATTAATTAATGCCACTTAGACAAACTATTAATTAGATATTAGGACAAGCACAGGGATGTATAGGTTAGATTTTTAGTTAGCTAACCAAATAATATATAGAATGAGGTTGTTCTTGTGGAGTCAGCATTATTGGTGTTAAAAGTAGCTTTACCAATGGAAAGTTATAAGAGGTCTGTGAGCAATAAAACCTTACTGTATTTCTCATCTTTGCATCTCTGAAGGATCTCGAGGCTTCTCTGGTGCACAGGGTGATGCAGGAAACTGAAGCTGTCCACCTTCTTAATGACTGTGCACTTTACTGAGGTGTCAGAGCCTAGTGAGAGAGGGAAGGGACAGAGCAATGGAGAAAAAAAACATTAGTAGCTTTATCTCAGCATACACACAGATAAACTTCGTTTAGATATGGATTATCTTTAAACAAGTATGGTTTTTACTAATACTTTATACATCCAACATATTACATCAAACATGAATATATACACAGAATTACAAATCTGTAAAACTAACAACATTAAAGATAATTACAACATACAAACAGGCAATACACCAAAGCAATGGAAAATAACATGTTGGAGATGATGATAGTAGCAGACACCAGAGAGAAACACCAAAGTACTGGTGTTAAAAGCATTTCTAAAAATGTGGGTTTAGCTTTCTTATAACCTAAGAGGCTAGTTTTTTTCTTCTTCAAGTCATGTTCCAAAATCAGGAAGAGCTGTAACAAATGGCTGTCACCCACAGCTTTTATTCTGCTACAGATTTGATGGAGAATTGAGTGTCTTGATGTGTGAAGTGAGTGGGAAGGTGTAAGGTTGAAGAAAGTCAAAAGGCTAATGGAATATGAGTTATGAGTTGTTGTGGGTAGGTGTGCAAGTATACAACGGTACAGTTACTTGGAGTTTTGGAATGTATTATTAACCAAGAAGTAATGCCTTAAGTGACAAAGTGACAAAGACAAGAACACCTTTTTCACAATGTTATACAATATTTCTCACAGAAATATCACAAATGGAAAAAAAAAAATGTTTAGATCAGTTTATTAATCTGTGATTCCCAATCAGACATGTGAAATCAGAATGATCTTAAACTTTCAACATTCATGTTTCAGAATTGAGTTAAAATCAGTAGTAGTCAATAACAGCAGTATGGAGATATTTAACTTATTGGTTCATGTTTGGTTGGTTGCATATTTTATTAAATTGTGTGACAGCAATACCCTTAAAGTGTACTTTAGCAAGGAAGAAAAAAAATTAAGAAAAACAATATTTGACCTTCGTGTGACCTTGATCACTTGATCACCTTGATTATCTTTGACAATCACAAAAATTTTGCTTACTAATGTAGTAATGGAAAGACATAGTGTTGTTACCACAATGACCACAACGTCAAGAAGAAATCATCTCTATCATTTATAGGATATGTATTTAGAGCTGCAATACAAGCAGTTTTAGGAAGACAATTCTTTGTATTGAATGCAAGCTTTGCCAGAGAAAGCAAGGCTGTACAACCGATTCATTGGATAAATGTTATATAGCAATCAGAACAGGACAGATTCAACGAGGAAGATGTCATCACAATGTATTAAGAAATAACTACGTGAGCCCGTGTGGATATGCTTAATGCAGTGGTATAACAGTGTTGGCAGGTCATAGAGAAAGATCCAAGGGAAACAAGTTGAAGTTGAAGTATGAATCTCCCCAATGACAAACAGCATAACCTGAGATCTATGATCTCAGACCCCATTAGAACATCAAGCAATACCGCTAAATTGATCAGATAAAATTTAAATTTATCAGAAGAGGCAGTGATCCCTCAGCCAGGTTTAGGACCAGCAGAAAGAGTGTTGGAAGCCAATATAGCTGGGTGGAGATTCACAGGCAGCAGTGTCAAGCCGGACACACACTTTTAACAATTGGAAAGTCAGATGTCTACAATATTAATCTGCCATAATAATAACAGAAAAATTTAATTACACTACACAGCCAACCATATAATAAAAAATATGAGAAACGAGGCAACAAAACAGACTACAGGCTAAACGGAAAATTAATGGGATTCCAAAAGGAATTTATGTGAGCAGAAGATAACTGCAGACATACCAGCATCCACACACCACCTGGAATTCAATTGTTGTGATGACAGCTGTGTGTTTTCACACAAAAATTATACGGACTGGTCCTTCATCGTTAGCACCATTTCAACCAACACATCAACCATATTTTATGATTAAAAGGAGGAGTGTGAAGTAATAAGTACATGTTGTGCCATTTCTGAACTAGCTCTTGAGCAACCCTTATCGCTTAACTTATACAATTAGGTCTATAAATATTTGGACAAGGACTTAATTTTCATATTTTTATTTACACCACCATAACGGATTTGAAATAAAGCAATTAAGATGTGACTGAATTTTGGTCTTCCAGCTTTAAGTTATGAAAAAAAAAAACTGTGTCATTGCTCAAATCCATATATTCTTGTCTAGTTAGTGATAATACGTGCGTATTTAAATATTTACACACTTTAGAACATTCAGTTTTAGCATGTAGAAAGAAACTAAAGTGCATGTATTATGAAGAGCATTTGGGAAAATATGTAACTTGGCAGAAATGTCTCTCTCGTGACACAGGAGGTTAAAGCTACAGTTAAACTATTTTTGGCAGTCAGTAACAGAAACTACATCAGAATGTTATGGCTCAGAAGATGGTAATGTACAATTATGCTATAGGATTTTATTTATCTTATTCATTTAGTGTGTGTGTGTGTGTGTGTGTGTGTGTGTGCATGGACTCACTACTTTTCTTCTCTCCATGACTTTTTCCTGCTGTTCTAAAAGCCACCACTGCTCTGAAGTAAGCTCTAAGCACGGACCAGCGGAAGGTGGCCACAGGGTCGATTCCCATCAGGCCACAGATAAAAGCGCTTTTACTGCTTTTCAGCAGAGCCACGATGTCTGGGCGCAAGTGATCAGTGTTCTTCTCCCTGAAGTCCTATATAGGAAGAGATTAGAAAAGTTATAGCAGAGGTTCCCAAACACCCTCGGTTGATATCATATACTAAATACTTGTGTATCATCATCAACTATGCTTTTGCATAAAAAGGGAGAGATTAAAGTGTGGTGGTGGTTGTGTGGGTTGTCTGAGGACTTAAGAATTTTCCAGCTTAGCTCAACTTCTTCTTCTTTATTCACTTAAGAGAAATTGCATTCTGTGCAAACACATATACACAAAGAAAAAAATAAAAGGTACTCAAAGCTTTGACAGACCTACACTTACAGGATAACTTTAAAGAAAAAAAAAACATAAAAACTCAAAAGATAAAGCATCATCATGTGCTCATGGCAAACATCATGTCCATCATGTTTGTTGTGTGCTCTGGTCCTGTCCACATTGTTAATATGATTGGAATCCTTCAAGTTACAAAACTAACAAATTCTGTATAACTTTATGACTATACTTGTCCTCTTTGTACTGTATACAACATCCACTCTTAAAAACCTGGAGGAAATGGTATAGCCAATGTCATGAGACAACAGAAGAGTCCTTGCCTAGTGTGGTTTAGAAAGAGAGGTGTGTTTATGTGGTGTGTGATGCGGACAAACAACAGATTTGGTATAAAAGAAAAAGTGTTCTATGAACAATACAAACATGTGCTTCAAATAAAATTCAGACCCAAAGGCAAACCTAACCAATCAGATTAGAAAGCAAAATTAGGTCAGTGGATGTGGTTTGTGCGTTCTGTTTCCTTTCAAAAAGCCAAATTCTCTTACACACACACACACACACGCACACACGCACACAGGCATGCAGACAAACACAGACACACACAGATGCTTTCTCTCTGTGTGTCTGAGATACACACCTCTGTAACACAAATAAATAACACACAACAAATAAGTACAAACTTCCTGTGATATAAAAATTTCCTGGACACACACCTTGACGCTGTATTTGACCTTCCCTGCATAGTGGCGAATGATGAAGGCTGGCTCCATGACAGCAGGAAACTCAATGTAGCTGTTCCCCTCATGCTGCCTCTTAAACTTATCCAGCAGAGTCTGGTTAGTTGCCTGGGGGAAGCTGGAGAAAGTTACAAGTCAGACTTATGATCTGGGTTTGTCTCTGTTCCTGCTGTTGTAAGTTATGTGCTAAGCTATAAAAGTGATCTGGGGATGTGCTAGGAGAGTGTCGTTTGTTTTACAGTTGCAGCCACATGCTCATGTTAGCAAAGGTGAGGGTAAATGTTATTAGAATACGGCTCAAGGTCAATGCACATCCCTCCATGGCAGGTCAGTACCTACATTACAGTTCAATCAGGTAACCAAGCAAACAAGGTTAAATGCTTCGTTGTATCCAATACACGTTTTTTTCCCAGTTAAACATAAGGCTGAGTGGGAATAACAACTCTTCAAAGGGTCTCAAAAAACACTGATCAGCTATAACATTACAAAGGAAGCATTTTTGCTCTGGATTGAGCTCTGGTCCATCACGGCATGACTCCACAAGAACACCTGGCACTAGTCCGTTAGTGGTTGATTCATTTTTGTGCTGTGGGTTGTGGGATGGGGCCTCCATGGACCGGACATGTTTGTCTGGCACATCCCATTGATAATCGATTGGATTGGGATCTGGGGAGTTTAGAAGCAGGGTCGATGTCCTTGAACTCTTTGCCCGCTGGGCCACATGCAGGCAGGCTGTGGTGTACTGGGTGCTTTTCTATCATGGCCAGCATTGATTTTTTCAGCAAGTTGTGCTGCATTGGCTTTTCTGTGGGATCAGACCAGACAGGCTAGCCTTTGCTTCCCACAAGCATAAATGAGCCTTGTGTGCCCATCAACCTGTCAACAGTTTACGGGCATATAATTAATGATCAATGTTAATGTGTTAATGTTTTATGGTGTTAATGTTATGGCTGATCGGTGTGTTTTTCTAGGTTGAAATGGCCTGTTTCATCTGTGAATCCGTGATAGCATTTGCATCCCTCCTCTCTCACACTTTTCACCAAGCCCCGCCCCACACTACACACAAGGTCTCATCTTCCCTGTGTCTCTGTCTTTACACAGCATCGCGCCCACTCTCTCTCTCTCTGACTCTCTCTCTGTGCCTCTGGATAAAGCCGGTGTTCGCGACTTGTGCTTATCCTTGTTGAAATACAGTATTGTGCCAGCGCAAACATAGCAGGCTGTTTAAAAGTCAAAGTGTTACAGTGGAAATATAATTTGTAAAATATTCTTCAGCACATCGTTATCAGCGATGTAAACTTCAGTACAAAGATTGTAATGTACTTTGTGCTGCAAAACCTTCACAGCCTGAAAAGTCTTCTAACCTGAAAGAAAATGTATTCTATATGTATTTCTTTCTTTCTATGACAACACTGCGAGCGCCACTCCTACCTCAGTAAAAAAATAATAAGAATCTCTACATTGAAACCTCCGCAAGGCGAGCAAAGATTTTTAATACATTTTGACTTGGAAAATGAACAAGTCTTGGTTTACGAGTACCGAGTATCATGTATCA
>JAQMYL010000012.1:22318565-22334708 GCA_030014365.1 Clarias pachynema
AGGATGGGTTCCCTGTTGAGTCTGGTTCCTCTCAAGGTTTCTTCCTATTGCCATCTCAGGGAATTTTTCCTTGCCACCGCTGCCCTCGGCTTGCTCATCAGGGACAATCTCACAATCTCATTATTATCTAAACATGTTTTTTTTCTCACTTATACAAACTTTTTCTTTTCATTTTGTAAAGCTGCTTTGAGACAATAACCATTGTTAAAAGCACTACAAAAATACAACTGAATTGAATTAGATTGTATATATAATAAGTTAGTATTTTTTATTATTTTTACAATGTAATTTTCTGTGTATGTGAAAGAGTTTAAATCTTTTCAAAAACAAATAAGATGCGTATCAGTATAGGCTGCTACTCAGTTCTGGTATCGCTGCGCCTAAATTATGGAATGGTTTACCATTTAATATTAGAGCACCTAATATTAGAAACTTTTACATACATTAGAAATTTTAAATCCAGACTAAAAGCTCACCTCTTTTCAATGGCTTTTACACTTGGCTGAGACATTTGATCGCCTTTTTTTTGAGACATTTACTTTTTACTTAGTTTTATTGATTTCTTATTTAAATGAAATTATTTACGCATGATTTTATTTGATTAATTAACTGTCACTAACTAAATTTTATTTACTTTTTATATAACATAAAGTTTAATTTTATCTGCTTTCATTTTATCTTGTTTAATTCCATTCATTTTATTCCTATCATTGTACAGCACTTTGGTCAACTTCGGTTGTTTTCAAATGTGCTATAAATAAATTTGACGTGACTTGACTTGAAAAAGAAAGAGTGGTATGTTAGCATGTCTTCAGTATATATATATAGAAATATTTTAAAGATAAATGGATGGAGAGGGTGAGCAAAAAAAAAAAAAAAAGTCCACTAATGACCTTACCTCTCGTTGTACTCCTGATAGACCAGTCTCGATTTCTCTAGGAGATATTTCTCAACATAGGCCCTGAAACAAAATGATGAGCACATTATAACCAGTTGTTTTAACATGTAAGATACATATTTTTATAAATTAGGAAAATGATACTGAGTACAGTAAGAAGATGCGACAAGCACTGTGTGCTATCTTACCCTCTCACTGTGCCGCTCTCTTGGTAGTTAACTTGAATGAACTTGCCGAAGCGGCTGGAGTTGTTGTTGTGGGCTGTCTTAGCATTCCCGAACGCCTAACGACCAAAAAAAAGGATACAAGCATTTTAGAAAATGAAAATATCAAACAGAAAAAGAAAGCAATGGGAAGGTATGGAGCTTGGAGACATCATGTAACGCATGACTCAACCACAGTACATTTATTCCGGCTGAATGGCAAAATCACAGCTACCAGTTGACCGCATGTCTAATAAAATCACGTATTAGTTACACGGTTGTTTGGTGTTCTTTACACACAGTCAGTGTCTGCTCAGTACAGAAATAACTGGAAGATTAAATCTCTCAAAAGCACTTCTCCTCATCCTCCGTCTCCTGTACTGACAGGAAACCCGCAAACTTACATCCAATAAGCTCAATTTAATTAACGCTTTATGGTGTAGAGGCCCTTCTACGACACTCATATCATTTCTGCTCTGCTTATTCTACAGCTCATGCGGAACAACACAGGCCCGATCACGACTTGCCTGCCTCTGGGAGCATTTAAAACATTTTGAAGAGAATTCTTCGCAAGCCAACTAATGTTTTTCAAAACATATCACATGGAGAGAAGAATGGAGCCCAAATGTGTTTGTGAATCTCCTGAGTTTATTAAACGATTCAGGATGTTCGCTTAGCTGCCATTCCAGTGCTTTCCATCTTTCCTTGCCATAAAAATGCTGGTATCCAAGCTGCTTAAAAGTTACCACAGCTAGTTTAAGAAGAAATCACAGAGATGAGACCATGTAGCAGGGGTTACTCTTGTGAAAACACACTAAACTTTACACATGACCAAAGCAGAAATTAATAGCAGGCAACGTGTGAACCAGAACACTCTGTAGAAAATTCCTGAGGCCCAGGGGCCGCTGGGAGTCATCACTACACGAGCCACCCCACTGTACAGTACTGCAGAGTGTACCGTGTGCTCTTGCTGGGGTCTGGTATGTTAAACTGTCCGTCTGGGAATTAAAAGGCCAGACAGTCAGTCAGAGAAAGAGAATGCCATAAAAAAACATGCTTATTCCTTATACAGTACTATCAGAAGTTGATGTGGTAACCACACTGCTGTACTAAAGCAGAGCCTCGTTTTTCAAAAGATTAAAGGGACATTCTGCAGTGTTAAACATATTCAACTGCCCTTAATAGCGTTAGAGATACTGTAGCAGTATGCATGGATCATATGAGCAAATGATGAAAATGGACTGTGGTCTGGCCATGAGTCATTTTACTCAGTGTTACATGCTGGTGATATGTACAGTATGTGCACACAGAAAAGCACAACTTCACACCTTCCGAGGTAGAAAGGGTAAGCACTGTGCTACAGTAACTCTAGCTCACAACCAGTGTTTAGTGATGGCTTACAGTAAAAGAAAGGGGGTTGGCACTGACTGCTTGCTTTCTCACATAGCCTTAAAACATTTTCTGGTTCTTTCTCTTTCTCTTAACATTTATATAAAAATCCATCCATCCTTGGCCTGGATCTTGAAGTCTTGCAGTACTTAGAGCACAAGGCAGGGTATACTCTGGATAGGGTGCAAACCCATCACAGGGCATAAGCATGCATGCACACACACACACACACACACACACACTCATACACAACACTCTCACTCACTCACTCATCGTCATTACCGCTTAATCCTGTACTCCTGGAGCCTATCCCAGGAGACTTAGGGCATGAAGCAGGGTACAGCCTGGACAGGGCACCAATCCATCGCAGGGCACACAGACATACACACACTCACACACTCATTCACACACTATGGGCAATTTGGGAACACCAATTAACCTAACCTACATGTCTTTGGACTGTGAGAAGAAACCGGAGTACCCGGAGGAAACCCACCAAGCACAGGGAGAACATGCAAACTCCATGCACACAGAGACGGGAATCGCGCCTGACCTGTAATTTTCTGGGGAGAGAGAGAAAGAAACCAGAGAAACCAGACACAAGTAGAACATGGGAAACTACACAGGCATTAGCTTCAAGCTCAGGATCAGACCGGAGACCCTGGAGTTGTTAGGCAGCAATGTACCGTCCATAGTAATTACAGATAAGACAGATAAGGAAATAAGACTCTGGTTGTCCACCATGGATGCCTCCATAACCTTACAGCTTTCCCATACATGAAGTATTAATTTCTATGGTGCACAGCAGCCTAAAATATATCTGAATCCATGAAATATGAACAAACTGTACATTTTCAGCAACAATTTTCAAAGAAATATACTTTAATTTCTTGCTAGCGCCATTGTCCTTAGAGTTCCAAGGGAATATTAAACATGGGATATCACAACTATTTATCTTTTTTTCTGCTAATGCCTCAAAATGCATCGTAAATACCCAGAAAGCTCCAAAATGAGCTTTCAAGAACACTTAAAGAGAAGATTTACAAGGACAGCACAAAATAGGTCAGAGACACAGTGAGTCACTCTAATGCTCCAGAAATGATAGTCTGAGACTAAATCCAGCTCTGACCCATAAGTCAAGCAAAGGACTGGAAATATGCAGGGTGATTTGCACAGACCGAGTCGCTCTCTCCCTGCGGGCAGGATACAGCGGCAGTGTGTGAGCTCAAGGACGTTTAAAGGGAGAGGATGCCAGGGTGAGCTTTCTGTCCCGCTCATACACACTCACGCAGCACGGTGGCACATTTTCAGTTCTGGCATTCTCCACATGTACAGTGCGCATTTCACATAACCGAACAAGCAGTATAACAAGTAATAAAATCTCTGGAGCGTGTATCATTTCTGATTTAAGATGCTTGCTCTGATTACAGAGAGATTACATGAAACTTCATAAAGTTTAAATCCTTAGCTTCCGCTCTTGCCCATGTATGTTATTACCCTGACAGAGTCTCAGGCTTACACAGTAAGTGTAGGGTGTATAGGATGTGGTTTGGGGCAGGCAGTGTAGGAAAACAGGTGTATGAGCAGCAGATTTATGGAGAATGACTGTACTTGTACTGTGCAGTTTGGCAGATTTCCCATGTCATACCTTCAAACTATCACACGTACAGAAACTGTAGACCACTGAACTGAATTTACTCACACATACAGGTTTCTATAAGGAGCCATGACTTTCAGGAGTTTCACTTTTCATGCAATCAGGTAGCAGTCCTAATTACCAACCAGCTTAAGATTATCACAATTGAATCTTAGAGCTATTCATCTCAAACTCACAGTCGATCTAAGTAGCCACAAGAGTGCGGAATGTAAATCCACACCCGCTGACATGTGAGGTTAAAATTATCTCTTGCTTTGGTCGATTTTCATGTGAAGAAGTGAAGTTGCAGCTAAAGAGAGCAGCTCAAATTTAGCCTCTTGTCTTGCCTAAGATCATGTTTACTCCGAAGGGAGGTCTTAAGGAAGGAACTGATGCAATACTGGGGCCTCATTTTCTCTCCCGCTCCCATCTGAGCTGCTCACAGAAACAAATTCCAGAGTCACCACTGTCTCACATCACTGACCTCCCTGGCTTGTGATTTTGATCAGAATGTCTCAGAGATCTCCTCGAGCAGTTCTTCCTGCTGCATTCCACAGGCCAACAATAGAGCTAGTGTTTCCTGTGCACAAGTAAGCACAGAGACATTGAGAGCAAAGAGAGAGAGAGAGAGATTGAGAGAGCGTAGGCTTAAGACACACACTCTTGCTTCAGTAGCTCACATCAAAGGAAAGAGATAAGTACAAAGTTTTTTATCCTCTTCCCCTCTTGGTTTAAGAGGACTAGACAAGGGCCTGGAGCTGAAGTTGAGACGACTGTATGCAGCGGCACAGGACACATCTGCCAAGCTCAGTGAGTGGTGTTATGTAATAAACAAAGGTGGCCAAGCGATGAATACAATGGCCTACCTGTGCCATGCAGTGCACAGAAGCTTAGGGTTCTCCTGGATCAAGCGTCTCTGAGGCCTGATGTAGGATCAGCTTTCTCTCAGCTCCTAATAAACATGATTATATTGATGGCAGAGCAGATCCCCAAACTGCTTACTGGAAGATCCATTTAAAAAAAAAAAAAAAAAACACACTATTGAAGACAGCAATGGCCAAAGGCTGTAAAAGAGGCCTAGTTACAAACATCATCGCTCAATATACTGTACTCTCTAACAGCCTATGAAATCCAATACTCTCCACAACAAAGAACAATCGATCAAGGTAAGGAAGTTTTTTCTTACATTTTGATATGACATTTACTTATATTTTATGCGCTGACACTCTGACTTGGAAATTTGCTATTTGTTATGTAGACATCATTGTGTTTACGTGCCAGCAACTTCATTGTTGTTTTGCTGTATTCTCATATTTGAACAGGATTCTGTGGTGCATCACAACTGTAGTGGTGAAGCCTTAGGCAGTTGTAGCTCGTCTTGACACTTGATGTGTAGCATGATTACGGTAGTAGCTGAGTGGTTAAGCCATTGGAGTGCTGATAAGAAGGTCATGAGTTAAAATCCCAGCAGCAAAACCAGCAGCTGCCACTAAGGGGCCCTTGAGCGAGGACCTTAACCCGCAACTGCACAGGTGTATATATGAGATAAACTTGAAACGTTTTGGATAAGGATGTCTGCCAAACACAATAAAAGTAATTAGAAATACCTGGTATCAAGTCTGATATAAAAACTGACCCTGACACACACATCGCTCTGAAACAGGGTCAATGTAAACTCAACAGACCACATGACCTTTTTCCATTGCTCCAAGGTCCGATCTTTATGCTCCCTAGCAAATTGGAGCCTTTTTAAAATCAGCCTTGCTAACAAGTGTCTTTTTATGACCATATAGTTGTTTATCCCAATCCTGTGAGTTTTCATCACATTATGTTTGGAAATGCTCTTTTTTTTTTTTTACTATTAAACATAGTTACAGTTTCTACTACTGATTTTTTATGATGCAACATCACCAAGTGTTTAAGTAATCAGGGTCAGCCACGGTTATCACCCCAATTCAATTCTTCCACAAAGTACGGTTCAGTACTATATATAGTAACAGTCAAAAGTTTGGACACACCCACTGATTCCATGGTCTTTCCTAATTTTCTGTTTTTTTATTAGTGATTTCTGAAGTTGGTAACTAAATGAACTTCTCTGCAGCAGAGGTAAGTTTTGGTCTTGCTTTCCTGGGATCATCTTTGAGAGCCAGTCTTCGCATGCACTTGACAGCTGACTTTTACATCTTAAAATAATAACTGATAGTTGTTGTTGTTACTTAATTACCTAATGCCATATGTATTATTTCATAGTCCTGAAAAAAAAATCCAGGATTGTTCTAGAATGTATAAAATAAATTCAAATTGTGTCCAAACTTGAAATGTAAATGTTACTGTATGTAAAAAAAAAAATGTTGTGACAATGTCCATTGTTAAAAGCAGTATGCAATTAAAAATTAACTGAATTCAATCTGATTGTAAAAGGAAAATCAAAGATCTACTTGCTGCTTGACTTGATCTTCTGGGAACTCTCCACCATTTTGACCAATTCCCTCATTCTCTGGCTCCCTCAGTTTCACATGACTATATTGTCAACATTGCCCTTGTGTTCTCAGTTCCTTTCCTGAGGTTAAAATGAGGGTAAGCAGATCACACAGGATGTCAGAGACTTGAAGCAAAATCTGACTTGAACCAGGAACCTGTCAAATGCACCTGTGGTTTGTCTCTCAGATCTGTTACAAACACAAGACAACAATACACCAGGCTGTGCAGTGTTCATTTACAAAACCTCAGAAACGTTGACCACTATAGGACACTCAGAGAAGAATATAAACAGAGTTTTAGCCCACAGTTGCATGTGACCTTGACTGACGTCAAAGGTGTTGTGATAAAGTAGAAGTGGTTGACTATCAAATATGAAATAAACATCTTAAAATGCTGATGTCTAAATGCAATGCTGATGTCTTCAACATTGTTAATGTAGAAACTAATTTTTTTTTTTACAAGGTATTAAGATACTTAACAGCCTGATGAAGTTAGACACAACAGGAAGCTTGTGGTCACTGCTCTAAAGGGGTCCAGCAGTTCTGCTGCATTGAGATACGTGTAGCAAGGAAGCAGAAACGATAAGAGTGGCTTGAGTGAAAAGAAATTAGGGTGTTGACGAGTAATGGCTGATGTTTAGAGATAAAGAGAGAGTGTGAAACCTGCTCAGTGACACAGTAGGTAGAATTAAACTGGACTATAATCTCTTAAATTACCGCCAAATATATTACAGCTCGCTGCATGTCCCAGGAACATGCGCCTGACAGACTGCCAACACACACATCACACAACAGGACAGATTGTTCTCCATGTAGATACCAAACTCATAAAAGCTGCAGTACTACTACAGCTCTCGGCAGGCGCAATGAATGGCTGTTCCACTGGCAGGGAAATTTCATGGTTCTCTGGGTTCTGATAAACTCGGTCCCCCAGCAGTGCAAATCCTCACACCATTCTCATGCATGCACAACCGTCTGGTTCCAATTGGGCTCAGGAAGAGTTCTTGATAGCTTCTCACTGTCTCCAAGTCGCCTGTCAACATGGGCAGAGGTAAACGAGAAACACACCTTGTGGATCATGATTTGATGTGCTTGATGCTGCAGTTAAAGTCTGTTACTTTGACATGCTTCTATTAGGGATTTGGGCTGATAACTGAGATGGAAAAGGAGTGGGGTGCTAAGTTTGAAGCTTGGAAATATTAGCACCCGACTAAAAGATACACATGGCTACAGATATGCAAACACCCACTGAAGCTGGAAATGTTAAACTAAACATAAAACATATGCACATACACATGCAATTAGATATTTATTTAGTGTTTCCCCACACTGAATCTTATTCTGCTTAGTGTGAAGATGCTAGAGGAAGAAATTTCACGCTGTCTGGTTCGACTATGAATACCATTATGAGTATGAGTAAAATCATGCTGTTAATATTATATACATTTTATATATAAGATGGATTTCTATAAGAAATATTTTTGTACATAAAAATTACTGTACATTTACTGTTTTATAGCATTGTTTAATAGGCAAAAAAATCACTGTATTTTTATCCTTGATGTAACTATGATAAGGTATTTAACAACCGATCTTTGATACGTTTCACCTACTGCACTCTGTTGGCAATAGCATAAAAAAGTAACCTGTGTGACTTTGTACTTGACTTGAAACAAGAGACCAGACTGTCCCTAAACTTGAGCGATGGGCGTGTCAGGGTCAGAAGGGAAGCACATGAAGCCATGCACCCACCATGCAAAGTGGCCCCTGAACAAGCCTCTGGAGGCAATGTTATGATCTGGGGTTGTTTCAATTGGTCAAGCCTAAGCTCAGCAGCATGGAAATGTTGTAATAACACAATGCTATGGTGAATGCCAGACTGCAAGCCAAAGGCAGTACAACAAAATACTGTGTGTGGCTTTTTTTTTTATATATTCGTCCAGGCAGTGTTGGATATATGAGTAATAACACATCCAGAACAATGCTGCACAAGAAACTAACGCAAAACAGCATTATTTTGTATAACAGCTTGGTCTGGAGTGTGTTATTCCACCTACACAAACAGTGATTTGCTGACAATTACACTGTGCAACTTGTTAATGAACATCATGTCGCACATCTTAATGGTTTATACTTAGATTTAATGTTATGGGACAGCTGATAGGCAAGTTAGCTCCTGTTCTCAGCTAAGTTATAAACTCTTATTCCCTCCTGCCCCTCGCTCACTCCCTCTTTACAAATCCAAATATTTTAACCTTAAATTATGTGAAATGTATCAGCTGGTATTATTAAAACAATAGTAAATTAAAATAAATTTAAATAATATTATTAGAATGAGTGCATTATTATTAAACTGCTTCATGATATCGTCATTACTGCCTGTGCTGTTATACAGTAATAATTCCCTCCTGCTGACCAATCAGGTCCAAGCCTTCAACCATGCTGTGCTTACAGTTAACCAAAATACACCTACACTATGTGGTTCATAATGAAATAGTGTCGGAGAAAATAAAATGCATCAGCAAGCATGTGCTGATTGCATCTCTCACACCCAAGGAGTTGTGAGAGAAAGAACGGAGTGATGAAGTGAAGCATTTATGAACTGCTGACAGATTTCAAGGTGATACGCAAGTTCAGCAGGGAAAGCTAGAGGGGAGACAGACGCAGGCAAACTAGGCCGTGTGTGTTTGTGTGTGTGTGTGTGTGTGTGTGTGTGTGTGGAGATTCTGCTGACAGCATGTGGGGCCGATTCACACCAGGCAAAGGGAACAAATCAGCATCTAATTACAATGGTTAGAGCTGCAATGCAGTGCCAAGCAATATCAAACCATGACACTGGGACAAAAGTCTCATCAGTGTGTGTGTGTGTGTGTGTGTGTGTGTGTGTGTGTGTGTATATGTGTGTGTTTTTGGCATGTGCAAAAGCTATTTTTAACCCATCCTCAATATGTGTAATATATTACGCTTAGGTTTCAGCATGATGCAGCATCTCATCTACACAAATCACTATGCTGACGGTTCAATGCTGTTAGCTGCAATGCAGATGAAATACAGCATCTGATTGTAAATGATTCTATCCTAACCCTAACCCTATTTACACTTCCAGATTGTTTTGTGCTTTATCACTCACACAACTATCAGTAAAGCAAAGTGAAAAATCTGACTCACAAAACCTGAGAAGCTCCGAAACTAAGATGAATCACTCAGCTAGACACATAGACGATTTATACCAGACGCTAGTTATAAATGCTATTTAATATCTAGAGCAGATGTGTTTAACTAACATTTGTAAAGGTCAAGCTTCAAAAGAAAATTCTCATTAAAAAAAGTCTACAACTAACATAACTAGCAAGATCAGAATCAAGATCAGGCTGTTACCAGCAAAAAAACTGTGAAAAAACTTTAATAAAATTGTGTAGATTCTGTAACAAATGCCTAAATTGGGATTTTTTAATTTTATTTACTGTAAATGTACATATAAATCAGCAGTTACCAAACTAGGAGCCACAAACCCATGTGGGGTTGTTTAATCGACAAATGGGCTCGCAGGGGAGGGAAAAAATACAGCAATCTCCACAATTTATTTAATCAATTTATTTTAGAAATAATAATAGTTTAATAATAGTCAATATTACAACTATCAGAAATTCTATCATAAATTCTCATCATATATCTGAGAGTCACAATCAAGCCCCATTTAAATGAATACTTTTGCATTAAGTACTTTAGTCTTCTAAAGTATCATAAAAAATCCTTGCAATGAAGTATTAAAAAAATTATTATAGAATATAATATATATTTATATATACTACACTAATGGTTTTCCTATTATAGTTAGTGTGTGAGCATTAAAAACCTCTTATGTCACCTTCAAACCTACAAAAGGTCTGTTAATTGCCAGGGTTCAGGATTTTCTTGATCAATAAACACCTTTGAATGTATAGTAAAGTCAGAAATTATACCTTGAGACACAACTCATGACAATCACAATGATGGTGGAAAGTGTAAAAGAGACAGCCCGCCATCGGAGTGGATTTCCTTTTTAATCTTACAGATCTACATATACAACAACAAAGCTGCTCAAGCTGATGGGATTTTTTTTGTTTGCATATGCAACCAAGTTTCCGTATATAAAACTTCAGTATATATATAAACCAGACTCCTTTGCTATGTGCGGGGATGCACCTCACCACCCTAGTGTCGATTATTTCCCTATAATAAAACACCACTGCAAGTTAGAGCAAAGAATATTCCTTATATTTATGGTCACCTATGTTACCAACATTAAAAATTTTAATTGTGACAGTAGTACCAAGACATTCATCTGACTTTTACAGAAAATTCAGAATGGCCATTTAAGGGTTTTTTCCCCCCCTCAAAATGTTTTGGGAACACTGATATAAGATAGAGCCAAAGACTGAAGAGACGAGACATCTGTTTTAAACTTAGATAAGTAAATGCAAACTTCCCTGTCCGTGTTTTGTTGTCAGCTTTTCTTTCAATTTTTTCATCTCATCACTATTTTACTAAATCAGGCAGGAGAGTGTAAATTAAATGAAAGCTCTATAACTGTTTGTGAAAACTCTTCTCTTTTTGACCAAACAACTTTAGCCATGCAAGTTAGTCGTTGGCTGATGAGTTGCATTTAGCTAAAATCTCAAGATTTTTTCATGATCTAGAAGCAGTTCAGTAAATTTTACTGCTTGCAGTCAGGCCTACATTATACACATGCAAATGATTCCAACAAAGCGAGAAACCATTCCTCTTTCATAAAAAATACCAGCACACAGTAAGAAAGAAGGTCAAAAAGAAGAGGTCACAAGGCGTATTTCAACCAGACTTATAGTTTCCCCTCTTTGCCGTGACCCTGCTTGGAAGGCAGCTTCTGTTCTACATTTATTGGAGGAAGTGATAAAACTAACCAAACTAGTAATGAGGGTTCAGTGAAGGTTTACAGATGGAAACAGACTAGATGCTTTAAACTGAAGACACATTGCATTTCAGTCTATAAAATGACGGACAGCCTTTGCTTTGGTTTGGGCTCTTAACTTATTAGGTTCCATGACATCATCAGATGGCATCATTACATGTGTGTGTGTGTTTGAGAGAGAGGGAGAGAATCAGAAAGATATATATATAGAGAGAGATAGACAGACAGATTGAGAGAGACAAACAGACAGACAGACATACCATGTGTGTGCGTGTGTGTGTGTGTGTGTGTGTGTGGCGGATGTGGTCCACTCCAGATGAGGTCAAGAATTTGAGGCTGGACATGACATGTATGTTGAGCAATTTACTAGCGCATCTTAAATTCTGATCTAATACGCCGCTGTAAGTCGATCCTTTACTCTTCCAATTCCCCTATGGAGCGGCTGCCAGTGACGAGAAATGCAAAAGAAAAAGAAACAATATGAGAGAAAGACGCTTTGGAAGAAAGGAGAGAACACACACCCTGCAGAGAGAAAAGCATGATACAATACACCCACACTCAAAAAGAAGGTTAAAAAAAGCAAAAGAGTCGAGCTGTTTTGAGGATAATGCTACTGTAAGTGATAGCAAGAAAGGAGGATTATATTAAAGATACTTTTCTGTGGATTCAGTCTCAGCTAATGACACCATTTAATATTTCATATAAAGAGGTTACATACGCCCAAGCGATAGATGTCTTAGGATCTGTTTAATGGTTTACAAATCTTGTGTTGGAGTTTAAACCATATATTCTAAATCTTTTTAACAGAAAATATCAGTAAATCACTTTGTCTGTGTGGGCAGTAGTTGGTTAGATCAGCTTGCATTTCATAACTCCTACACACCAACTGCATACTCAAATCAGACTTCATGGCATTGTTTTTATACTTCACTTACTTGAAGTATATTTGGAGAAAATGTTCTCTCAACTCTTAATCAGTTGGTTCTCCTCTGGATGTCAAATTCTTAAAATGTAGTCTACACAACAGTCTTCCTCCCATTCATGTGCTATTGCCCTTAAATATCCGTTGACACTAACTTTACTGGAGTACGAAAGTGATGAATGCCAAGGTCATCACGTATACACAGCTCACACAATACATTGTAATATGGGTTGTTAACAAACAGAATAATGGGGAAAAAACAAAAGCCACGAAAAAGCCGGTAAACATTAAATCTTTAAAACATAATACAAAAGCAGGTCCTTATGTTAAAAGTTACATAATGAGAATTTATTAGCAGTGAAGTTCTAGAAAAATCTACCATCCAAGTAAATAAAACCCAAGAAAAAAGATTATTTATAATGTACCACTATAAACTTTTCTGTTACATGACATTATGATAGTTAACTAGCTACTATAATAACAAAAGCCCACATGACTGCATCCCTTCCTTTTTCAACAAGCCAAATATAGCAAACCTTGTTTCAAAGCACTTATTTCAATTATCTCCTGAATCTGGACAAGTTAGCAGCAATACTTATTTAAAAACAATTCTAATCTGAAACCTGGAACAAAACCATGAGATAACCTAGACTGTTCATGTCTGGGAACCATTTGCACATACTTTCATACAGAGGCTCAATTAATAGCAGACATCACTAAATGGCAGACCGTGGCAGTTTAACCATGGAGCATGCTTGTGTATCAAAAAACTCATATATCAAAGCAAATTTCCCCATAAGAAATAATGGAAACTCAGATGGTTTTTTCCACCTCCCAAAATATTCATCTAAAAATAATGAATACAAAATATAAGGTAAAAATAAAACATATTAACCTGCACTTAACCTTTGAAAAGAATCGCGACCAGTGGGCGTGGCTTTACACATTATTTAGAGCCAATCAACATCATAGTTTACCGTGTATAGACAGAGTGTGAGGAAGAAACATTACTGCAAGTGTGACAGAGCATGGCTTACTCAAAAAAAGGAAAGTACACTATGACAACTAAAAATTCAAAGATGAATGGACAGATCCATAAATGATTATTCTTCCTGCAGACAGTTTGTCTCATATGTTCCGAAACCATGGTGATAATAAAAAGCAGTAACATGAAGCACCACTAAGAGATAAAACACTGAGTCTTTAGTAGCAAACATATGACCGCAGCAGGATAGTGAGGTCGTGTAAAATACCAAAACTTAGAGTCAGGTGTGACAGAGCAACCAAAGTCTTTTACCATTCATTTACAGTACAATAGCATGCAAAGTAAGATACACTGAAGACTGATTAAAGATTGTTGATTGTATTCCATACAAATACAGGGAAATATACACGGCCATCAAAGTTCAATTTTAATTAAATTAATTTAGTTGCAAAAAAATTGACAAATATTATTGAAATGCTATGGAAAATTTAAATAACTTATTTTTTAATAGACTGCATATACTGTACAGCAGTCATTGAATCCTAACACAAACCATTTATTGGGGGCCTCCGAGTGGCGCAGTGGTAAAGTGCTCGCCCTATCATCCGGAGATCGTGAGTTCGATTCCCGGGTGATTGTAACCTCTCGCAGCCGGAGGTCTAGGGAGAGCTGATTGGCCGAACTCTCTCAGAGGGGATGGGAAGTACCTCGTGCTCTCACATTAATCACGACACCACACGGCGAAAAGATGTTCGCGTCAAGTGCTTCGGAGGAAACACATGATAGTTTTTGGCCCTCTCGACTGAGTGGTAGTACTAGCTTAATGTGGGAGCCCCCTAGTGACGGGGAGGAATTGGACACGACTAAATTAGGGGAAAAAAAGAAAAGAAAATTTTATTTAATTCAGTTCCCCTGATATAGAGTAATTTTTAAACACAGTCCATGGTTACTGATTTCACTGAAGAAAGATACAGTAAAAACAATCTATCAAAAGAAAGAATAAAGAATAGAGGGAGTGATAGGGGAACGTTCACATTCTTCCTCATGTGCAACAAAGTCCTATGACCCTGAAACACAATATCATTCGGTTTGTAACTGGTGGCAAGGGGGGGGGGGCTGGGGGGCGCGAGAGAGAGAGAGAGAGAAGTGGGAAGGACGTGGGTGTGTATAATACAGAGAGCAGATGTTATAACAAAACAAAGTAAGCTCTAATGTAGGCGAACAGATATTATCCAGAGTGATGATCAGGGAATCAGCAGATCAGAGTGCTCACACAAACTAACTAATTAGAAAATAAAACACAATAAGCGACAAGATGGGAAAAGTTTGTTAAGGTAAATTACTGTTTACTTTCTGCCTGAAGTACACATTTGAATTTTTACTGCACTCCTAAAAACTTGTCTGTTCCAAAAGCCCAGCATGGTGGAACGTTTTTTTGGCACCGTCTGAGGTTTTCATAGCTCTAAAAAAAACATGGAACTCCTGGAGTCCAGTGAGGGGTTGGGGCTGATGGGTTCATGTAGAAATAAGCGCACACACTGTGATGTGTATACAGTATACTTGCACCTGGACAGAACTGCACAGCGCTTCTCTCTGTGTACGTCTCACCTTTACATTTATGTTGTTTGGCAGATGCTTTTACACAAACTGCAGAACAGCCAGCACACATAGACCAACGTTAAGCGTTCTTTCCATCGACTAGGCGCCAGTCAGAAATGTGCTGTAATGCTTGTCTCATTGCATCTTTAAAAACAAGACTGGTCAAGCTTACCCACGATGCATTGTAGGATACAACACTGAACACATTCAACATGCAACAAAACTACTGAGCAAGCAAAATATTTTTAACTTTTATGTGGGCATGATCAAGTGCTCAGATATGAAGCTTGTGGGACAAACAAACACCACAATGCTATAAATGTGTTGTTTTTGAAAAGTGCTGGCATTTCTACCCCCCAGTGTTTTCAGTGTTCTTGGGTTGTGGGCCACACCCACTTCAGGAGTTTCAATCCAGATATGTTCCACCCCTAACACTAAGCCTAAACCTTAGTGGTTCTTAAAGTAGAGTGTTGCATGTGTCCATGAGGGTGCATAATGTGATCAGTCATATTTTTTGTTACACCACTAACCATCCACGTTTTTAGGAACACCTATTTATGTGCACATTTATGAAAAAATGGTCATCTCTGTGACCACGCCACTATTGCCACTATTAGGTATTTCAGAAACTGTTGATCTCCTCAGAATTTCACACATCATGATCTCTATCTTAAATAGATAATAACCTATTTAATTAGTTATCTGAATTGAAATGGTTTAAATCAGCATGTAAATAATGATTCTATTATTAGGGCTGCAACAACGAATCAATTAAATCGATAAAAATCGATTACTAAAAGAGTTGGCAACGAATGTCATAATCGATTCATTGTGTCGCGCGACACAGACATTTGATTATGAAAAAAAAACTTTAGTTGAGCGCGGAGCGGAGTGAACGCACTCGGTCTCGCGCACTGATGCTAGCAGAGTTCGGCGCCTCATAGACAGGGCGGAGCAAAAAAAAACAAAAAAAACAAGCGGAGGTAGAAGAAAGATACATGGCGGAGGCAGAGAAATCCGTAATTGGGTAATTGTCTCCCCTGCTGGGTCTTAGTGCTCGTCTCTTACTGGTATAATCAACATCCGTGCACGCGTGTACTG
>JAQMYL010000012.1:22366011-22376265 GCA_030014365.1 Clarias pachynema
TAACCCCTTACACGCCGCTCAAAAATAGACATTTCTCAGACCGTGGTATCGGTCCCCGGTATCGGGGGACTTTTAACAAGTACGAGTACTTTAGAAAATGTGGTATCGAGGCCGATACCCGATACCAGTATCGGTATCGGTGCATCCCTACTTTTTTTTTTGCAGTACTGTATAGTCTGTGGTGCCTTTTTTCTTAGAAAAAGAATGTAATGACTGGTGCTGGTTTGATTGCATAAACCTGTTTGAAGAATGTGCATATAAGTACATAACAGTAGTTAATGGAAAGTTACTGACTTTTTGGAAACCAGTTGAAATGTTGCGAAACATTTCGATGCAAATGCCTCAGATTTACGCACATATGACAGTGTGTGGTGATGGAGCACTGCTGGGGTTCGTGTGCAGCCAGAGTATGTTTGAAAGACTACATTGTTCTGCAAGATTGAGTAAACAGTCCTGACACACACACCCCTACATTTCCACGCTCTCTCTTCCCCTTTTGCTCTGTTTGGCTGATTCTTCCTTGCTCAACAGCAGAAATACAGGATGGACCTCTGTACTGTGTGTTTGACAGTATACTGTATGGATACTGCATTCCGACCTCGGAAGTGGGAAGTCGAAACTCGTAATTCACTCAAAAATGTGGACACAAGCCTCCATGCTGGTATTTTGTTACCCACATGCCAGCCTGTAATGAGTGATGCGTATTTACTTCCTCCAAACAGTGAACTGTATAAACAGTGTAATAGATTTAATAAGCAATTGTATCTGCATGATGACTGATCATACGCAATGTATATATAGCATAACTCATTTATGAGTTAAAAATGTAAGGGGTGTTGGAGGTTGAAAATTTTGTTAAGTTAAACCGAATGCTGTATAACTGTCAAGTGTGTAACTTAATAAGTGTGCAAGTGTCTGTGTGTGTGTGAGTGTGTGTATGTGTGTGTGTGTTAAGATCCTGGAAAATATAGTAGCGCAGCAACTATGTTCATATCTACAGTACATAGGAATAACATACACTAACTATATCAGTCAGGATTTAGGCCTCATCACAGCATAGATACAGCACTTGTTAAAGTAGTAAATAACCTTCTATTGACCTCTGATCAGGGTTGCTTCTCTTTGCTTGTGTTACTTGAACTTAGTGCAGCGTTTAACAACATCGATCATAGTATTCTCCTTCACAGATTAGAAAAAGTAATAGGAATTAAGGGAACAGTGATTGATCTGCATGTTCCCAAGTGAAGTTTGGTGTAACACAGGGCTCGGTTTTAGGCCCACTGCTTTTTTCTCTTGCCAACATAATTCGCAAGCGTGATATTAGTTTTCATTGTTATGCTGATGACACAATTATTCGTCCCAGCAAAACAAGATGGGAAGAGCCAGCATAATAAAGTTGTTAAGAAGTAATTACCTTCCTTCTGCTTAATCCTGACAAGACAGAAGTTCTGGTACTAGGACCACATACACCTAGAAGTAAGCTTTTTGATCACACAATAATTATGGATGGCCTTTCTGTTCCATCAAGTGCAACAGTATCAACCAATGTCATTTGAAGCTCATGTAGATATTATCAGGATAACATTCTTTCATCTCAGAAGTATTGGCAAGATAAGGAATATATTGTCACTAAACGATGCAGAGAAATTAGTTCATGCTTTTATCACCTCTCTAGGTTGGACTATTGTAACACTTTACAGTACAGTCTGGATGTTCAACTATGTGCATAAACAAGCCTCAGTTAATCCAGAATGCAGTAGTGAGAATACTCACTAGAACCAGTAGATACAAGCACAGCACCCCGATCTTATCCACACTGCATTGGCGCCCAGTAAAATTTCACAACTATTTTAAAATGCTACTTTTGATGTATAAAGAATTAAATGCTCGCACCACAGTACCTGAGTAAACTGCTAGTGTCTTATGATCTGTCACTCCTACTTCTATCAAAAGACGCAGGCTGCTTGTCGGTAATGCGTCTTATGACGCATCTTACAGCAGGAGGCAGTGCTTTTTCGTACAGAGCCCCAAAGTTATGAAATAGTCTTCCAATTAATGTTCGAGAATCAGACACAGTCTCAGTGTTTAAGTCTAGGCAAAAAAACTATTTATTTAGTCAAGCATTTTTGTGAATAGATTTGCCTTAGGTAAAGGAGAAGATCTGGGGGACTCATGGACATAGTCTATTATGGTGAACTGGTATGTTTAGATGCTGTCGTCCCCACTATCATTGATCACTCAGATTTGACGGTGAGGTGATTTACATCTCAGTTCAATAGTACAGGACTGGAATTTCCAACACTCTAACTGAGCCTCCAGTAATGAACTGGACTTCATATTAACTTAAATACATGTATACATAATCATGTTTTATATTGAACTTCCAGCTGCCTACACAGCTGTCTACACTGTGCCTAACACACAGTATGACAGCACAACAATTCCTGCTTTCCGTTATCACCCAGATGAGGATGGGTTCCTCATTGAGTCTGGTTCTTCTCAAGGTTTTTTCATATTGCCATCTCTGGGAGATTTTCTTTGCCACTATCACCCTCGGCTTGCTCATCAGGGACAATCTGAACATTTTGATGAATACAAATATTCTCACAAATCATACACATTTACATAATTTTACTTTGATTGTGTAAAGCTGCTTTGCGACAATGACCATTGTTAAAAGCGCTATAAATAAATAAATAAATAAATAAAATAATATTGAATTGTGGCCTAATATACAAACTCACACAGAGTGTTCAGGGAATAGACTAAATGAAGTGTTTGGAAAACAGGAAAACAATGTATGAGGGAGAGTCAAAAATTATCCGCACTCCAGTTGTATTAAAACTTCTATTGGCCTCACTGTCTTATCAGCGCTTTCACCAGTCACTGAAGGCTTTGTGTACAGTATGGATAGAGCGTTTGGAAAATCATTGTTCTGCAAGATTGTTCAAATCAATTCTTAAAGAAAATCATTATCGCTGAGCAAAAATGAATTTATCACTACAAACCTGAGAGTAAACTTCAGAACACGGTATTGAAACATCCTCAATCGCCAACCAAGAAAAAATTAAAACGTCAACCATCAACTGCAAAATTGATAATTACAGATTTCTGTGATTCTCAAGGACCACTATAGGGACAGGAAACTTCGGATTAAACACAGCAGACTGCTATCCAAGGGCGCTGTGATCTTGCATGACAATGCATGTCTGCTCACACTGTCAACACTCAAAAACTTCATTTTGAGGTGTTAAAGCATCCTCCCTATTGTTCTTCTGTTTGCTCCATCAGACTTTCACCTGTTTGATCCCCTGAAAGCAGCCCTACGAGAACTGATGAAGAAGATCAGGCTAAAACTTTTTTAATGAGAAATACGAAAGCTTGTTGACAGATGCACAAAGTGTATTAAAATAAATAAAAATTTATAAATTTTTACAATTTACAATAAATTCTATAGCCAGAGTGCAGATAATTTTGTACTCACCCTCGTAAACGTTCTTTAATTGGGTACAACTTTAAGCAATAGTATGGTATATTGCTATTTCCCTTTAATCCTTTATTTCTAAGGACATGGATTTGGCCGACGTCCTTTCTGTCTTATAGCAATTATTAGATTTAACAAAACAAAACAAAAAAAATCTAACAAATGCAGTACTTCCTTTCCTTTTTGTTCATTTTAAAACCTCACCCCCAAATCACATGCACAACACTGCTTCAACTAAGACTCCTGAATATTACAACAAGAAAGGCCACACGTTGTAGAGACGCCTCCTTGTCCTGATTGGTTGGGTGCTGCTAGTCCATCTCCCCCCCCCACTCTGTTTGGAACTTGGGGGGTGAAACAAATATTCGATTAAAAGCTACAGGAATGTGTGGAGAACTTTGCCATACCCCGTCATTAAATATCGAGAAGCATGCTTGCATGTGTTCCCGAAGCTGTTGTGTAAGCCACTGATCATTTTGATGAATTAAGTCAAATCAAACCACTGATCGTTTTGATGAGTGTTTTTTTAAGTGAAGACTTTCACAATATCACAATCCTGCCTTCCTGTTATTTTTAAGCCTCTTGATATCCGGAAACTGGCATTAAACACTGGCTAATTAATATGAACAAGAATTCACATAATCACATAAAACACAATCTAATAACAGCATGTCAATGCCCACCTCATACAGACAAGTAAAATAAATACAGCAAACTCTGCATGATTTCAAACTGATATTACAGAAGCACTGCAAGATTGTGCCGTAGTCATTCTGTTAGAGCGTCATTAGTGTCAGAATGCCATAAGCAATGTCATAAGACTGGATAAAAATTAATGGAATGAAGAGTGAAAAGGCGAATAGGAGGGATTGGAAGTAGAGGGACTCAGATCGGTATCCTCAATTACACACACTACATTTGGCCCTTAAGGACAGAGCCATTAGGGTTAATGCGCGCACACACACACACACACACACACACACACACATCCATTAGAGTAAATGGTTGCATTCAGCAAAAACTGTCCTGAAGGCAAAATGGGTGGAGTCTGCAGAAGGGGTAGACTCCTCAAAATAACCACGCACACACACACTGACAAATATGTCTATATACTGTATGAACAGAAACGCTCACAATAACCAACACGATGTCAAATAAGCAGTATCCAGTACGGAAAATTAAGGCTATTTAGTCATTCTCAGTGCATCATGAGAAAGGCTTTTACATATACACACAGTCAAAGCTAAACATGTGGACACTAGGGCTGCAAATGACAAATATTTTGATAATTGATTAATCTATTAATTATTGAAACTATTAATTGGATTATAAGATTAGAAATGGCACAACTACTGAATAGCTCTTATTTATCTATTAGCTTTTAAATTTAGCTTGAGGATGTTTTGTGCATGGGGTAACTAAATCAAGATAAGAAAGATTTCATTATGAACTGGGATAACTGGAATAAGAACCCAACTCACAGCAATAAACAATCAGTAATTATCCACATTCACTTCAGGTGTAAATCCTTTCCCACTTACCTGACTCTCTCATCCTTTACAAAGTGGGGCTTGGTTACTCTCCCGCCATTACAAAGTCTTCCCCTCTGAATCGTTTTTTTTTGTGCTCAAGATAAAAGTTATTTGTCAATTGATGATTAATTGTTGCACCCCTAGTGGACATTATTTTGGTTATATCTGTGGTTTACCTGTAACTATACGTTTTTGCTTTCTGGCCAATTAGTCACTCTGAATAGATACAGTATGAAATGGGTCAAGGGTTTTCACAAAAACATTGAGACAACATGACAGAGCAAACTGTAACAATCAATAAGCTGTGAACTAAAAATATAAGACAAAATATAAAAAGTAAATAGACACCTTTAGTATTAAGATAAAAATGTATGAACCCAAATTTCTTGACATTATTAACATGACCATTTAAGTCCCTTCTTTTCCGAATGGATTATACAGACATTTAAGCTTAGAAATAGTGCTGCACAATGATACTTAAAAATCAAAATCGCAAAAAATATAATACAAATATAATATGCGATACAAAATAGTGCATTCAACAGGTCCACATCACAGTTTAAATCCCAATCGCAATCACAATTTTTGGGGAAAGAAATCTTGCAGCCCCACGTAGAAGTGACAATTCCCCCCAAAATTAATAAATACATTTTGAGTAAGCACCGTAACACATTTTGGTGCATACATTTAATCATAAAGCTTCAGGTTCTCTTGTTACTTAAACATAAGTGTGGACAAATGGGCCAACTCGTGTCGCTGACCTGTTCTCCTTCTTGCCCTCTATAAGTTAGTGTGAGTAGGTTACATTTTATTTTTTGGTTAATTTATAGAGAACTTGTTTTGATCCATGACCTATCCTTCTTTTTTTTCTAGAACTACAGAGTAATAAACATGAAAATATCAACTGTCGTTGTTTATACATTCCAGGTTTATACATCTTTGGCAGCAAAGACAATCACATTGTTTTATAACAAACCTAAGTTAGGTTCTCTTTCGCACACATACAGTAGACACACAATTACAGCCTCATAAAACATGCCAAAGAGGCACAATGATGGAAAAGTTATGCTTAAGTCTGACTTCTAACAATCAAAACACTAACTGTAAAACTGCAAATTACATTTTTTATACAATGATACAGACACAAAGGCACTCCTGTGTACAAATAACATGCATAATCAGCAGATCTGCTATAACAAAGATTTTATTTTTCAATTAACAAAGATTAATAGAAAGACTTTAAGATCTTTTCTCTGCTTGTTCTTTTATATTAAAGAGAATAAACACAACACAACCTGACTTTCCCATTATAAGTTTAGTCAGGTCATGCCAACTGAGGTCATGTGTCATTCAATCTTCTGGACACGAGCTGTAATGAGGTATAGACACAGGTATATTTCCTTATATAACACCACAGACACAGTGAAACATGCCACGACCCTGGAGGTAAGGCCTCTGTAGTTCATATCGAATAACACTGTCACTGGATACGCAAATCACCTGCCACACTCCAGGGCAATGCCATTTTTTCTTCTCATGTAGCAGCCTTCATTTTACATTCACAATCTGTTTTTCACGTAATTTGGTCATCGACCAATTCCCAACCACTAGCTTACTCTCCCATCATACAACACCAAGTCACCAGGAAGGCTAGAGCCAACATGCTTTCTCCTGAGACACAAGAAGCCAACCTCTGATTGTTTCCAAACTGCTGCTCATGTTCCTCTGCTTTTCAGTGCTAGGAAGCTGGTTAGAAATGGTTCCAAAAAGCCATAATGAGATGAAAGAACACAACAGAAAATGTACCTGTTACTTGTAGCTTCAAATGTAGTCACAAACTGTCCCAGAAAGCTTTAAGATTCAAAATGTGTCTGAGGGAAGAATAAAAAAAAAAAAATCTTTGCCTGTAATCATAACTAAACACCATATGAATAGCTGAAATAGGCATGTGCTCTATGTCCCATGCTTTCCTACACATCTGCAGGCCATGAAAGCAGAGAAAGCTTCAAAAGGCGCCCGGCACAACACAAGCTTTTAATGACATGCTTTGGTAACATGGTAAGGGGGTGGGGAAGTGTTTGTGTAAGACAGACAGTGAATCAAAGAAAGGTGAGTGTAGACATTACTGAAGGACACACTACAAAAGCACGTTGTTGCTTCACTTACAGTTTGTCCCCTTTCAGCTGCACCTCTGACTGACCTCAGAGTAAATCACATGAAAGCGGTAAAGAGACAGCATGCATCATGGAGGACATTTGAACATTATCTTATTCTCTTTTCCCCTAAATCTGCACTTGAATTGTTTTGAGGATCTTTGTTTAAAAAAAAAAAAAAGAGGTGACCCAGGAGGGTAGGATCTGAGTGTTGAATCTACTGCTAAAGTGACTAGCGTACAAGCACCACACCCACTATTCCTGTTGAACACATTACTTCTTTTCAGAACTATAATCCTAGTTTGGAAAGAAATGTATGCCACACATTACATATAGCACAAAGGATGAAAAATCCATTTTGAAAAGCCTTGATTCATGTGAAGCTGTCAGCCAATAAAGTGGCTTGTTTATTCACGCCTGCTGTGCAATTCAACATCCCAAGCGCTGGCCTAGATGTGTGACTAGATTTTTTTTTTGTTGTTCAGGTAGCCGTGTCACAGGCAGCCTTGGATAGCCGCTGGTATTCTATAAAAAGATCAATAAAATATTGTGACCAGATTAAATATTTTATTTGTCTTTTTATGGAATACCAGAGACAACCTGCAACTGCCTGTAACAGGCCTGTAATGGAACTACCTGCGTGCATTCGGCGAGGTACGACTGTAATATGGTCACAGTATGACAACAGTACGACCTGAGGTTCAGTGAGGAACGCCTGTGACAGATTAACAATGTGACATAAACGCCTGTGACGGAACTACCTGCGCAAACAAACAAAGCCACAAACACAATTTCGGTTATTTATATAAACTTGTTTGAACCTGTAGGCTTATAAAAACCATTGAGACCAAGGTGAAGTAACAAGCATGTTTTGCAAGCTTTTTTACACCTTTTTAGTGACATTTTTAATGTGCCTAGCTAATGGCCTTTTTGAACAGATGTTCATAAGTGTCCTGTATTCGAAACCATATTCCGGCTCATATTGCATCGTACGAGCCGAGTCGTGTCACTACTAATGTGTAAAGTCATAATACGTTGAGCTTGTGTAAGCTGATGTTCCCAACATCACATCACTCATCATTATTGTTCCCACCGTGCAATCTCCGTTCACCATCATCCCCACTGTCCAATCACCACTCTAATGTCAAATCACCATCCACCACTGCCCCTACTGTCCAGTCACCATTCCCCAGTGTCAAATCACTGATCACTAATTTCTATTTCTAAATTCTACTGTCCGTAATGTCCAGTCACCGATCACTATCGTCCCTAATGTTTGATCACTAATCATCATTGTCCCTAATGTCCCACCCCTGTTCACTGTCATTCCTAATGTGCAGTCATAATTCATGATTGTCGCTAAAGTCCAATCAACATTCTCAATTTGACATCATCCAACATTTTTTTCCTCTGTGAATTGGCTAATTACCTATGTGGTTGGCAACATGGAGTCTAAAACGCCTGTTAACTGAATATTTTAAATATTTAAGTGGGCTGAGACAGACCTCACTTCTTTGTTAAAAGTAGCTCTATCTGCTGACTGTTCAATTAATGGCAATTCAGTTCCGTCATAAATAAATATTTCAGCTTTGCTTTAACATGGCACAAATTACCTTCAGTTTTATCAGATATTTTGAAATTGACAGACTAAACATGTCAAAATTTGGATACAACAGATACAGCATTATTACATTCCAGTGTTTCTCACACAGAGTATACTTTGGTGGGTGCCGAAGTATATTAACGGCTGCCCAAGTAAGTTCAGCCTTTATTCTTCATATACAGTATACAATACTGCACAGTGAAATTCTTTATTCCTTGCATGTCCTAGCTTTTTAGACAGAGTTAGACAGTTTAGACAGTATACAGACAACCTGCCGGAGCTGGGACTCGAACCGCCGACCTTCCGATCAGTAAATCCGAGCCTTAAAACACTGACGCTACTGCTCCTTTACTTGCATATTGTGCTAGTGAGAGGCAGTAAATGTAACAGGTTCCAGCTGGCATAAAAAGAAGTGCGGAAAACAATACGAGTGACTCGGTGAAAGAGGCTACAGCGTGTGAGAGAAGAGTTCTCTGAAGATGTGGCCCAGTGGATATTACAACACAGGCCATAAACAGTAGCTCCTTCCTCATTGTTCTCTCATATTGGTAGGAGCTTCGACCTCTATGAAAAAAAGCAGCTACAAGACTACATGCAATGTTTCTTCCGACTACGGTGGTTAGCAAGACAAAAATTTTTGCTAGTGTTAGGCCACTAATTTTCATGCATTTAATCAGCAGGAAAAAAAAAATTCAAAAATGAGGAGAAAAAAAAGTAAATATGGCATAAGCTGGGGGGTCAAACATACTAACCCTCTAGTCCATCTACCCATATGTTGTTAACTGAAATGACCAATTGTCAACTTTCTGCACTAAATTTACAGTATTTTAGATTCAATATCAAAAAACGGCAACACGGTGGTGTAGTCGTTAGCACTATTGCCTTGCACCTCCAGGGTCCGGGTTCTATTCCCGTCTCAGGTCAGTGTGCATGGAGTTTGCATGTTCTCCCTGTGCTTGCTGGGTTTCCTCCAGGTATTCCAGTTTCCTCCCACAGCCCAAAGACATACAGATTAGTCTAACTGGCATTCCCAAAGCGATTGTAAAAAGTATGTGGACGATTAGTTTTATACACCAAAGAGTGTTTGGTTCTTAGAACTTTTTTTTTACTTCATTCTACTCTTCACATATGGGTAAATGGAGGAGGCTAGATCTCTGAAATGTGAAATTAATAGAAATATCAAATAAATCAAAGTATTGCAGGTCATATGTATTTGTTGTGTGTAGTAACCCACTTTTGTACCACCACATGAATAATTCAGACCTGTGAGGAAAAACTGCGTACTGTCATAATTTAAACATTTTCCTTCTGACAGGTGTAACAGGAAAAAATCTCATGCAAGTTTTGAATGTTTGTATTCTTGTTTTATATTTTCTTTATCAGTATTTCTTTCTGCATTTCCCTGAATTAAATACAAACCGGATTCCAAAAAAGTTGGGACACTTAACAAATTGTGAATAAAAACTGAATGCAATGATGTGG
>JAQMYL010000012.1:22380358-22408571 GCA_030014365.1 Clarias pachynema
CCTCCCCTCTGAGAGAGCTCGGCCAATCAGCTCTCTCTAGACCTCCGGCTGTGAGAGGTTACAGCATCACCCGGGATGATAAATGTGAACGGACTCTGTTTGCTCTGTCATGTAGGGCCCTCAGTTGAGGCATTTTACACCCCCTTACCTGGTACATTGAAATTCCTGGGACTTCAATGTAGACTTCCTGATTAATATGCTATCTGAAAAGGATAAGATTTTTAAACAAATATCTCTACTAAGTAATGCATACTGAGAATATGAGTTTATGCCGATACTACTACTACTATGAAGGATGGGAATAACCAGGGAACACCCAATACAATATTATCACAATATTATCACAAATTGAGTCTGTAGGTGCAGACTCAATTTGTAGTTCTGAAGCACCATTTTATAAATATAAATATCCCTATTCAATTTATTTTTTTAGATTTTGATGGGATTCTAAACAAACTCCTATCACACAGCATGCTGTGCTGCCTGCCAATGTGTAAATAGTTTATAGTCCACCATCTGTAGGATTTTAGCAGAAGAGCAACATCTGTCTGCTTCAAATGCAAACCTATATAAATAAGCTTTTATACTCATTTTAATACTAACCAATCATTTTCCCTTTACTGTAGGTCTTGTAGTTAACTAAATTGGGGATGATCCTTAGTAGGCCACATGACCACAGAAGAGCGGAGTTTTTACAGGATGTCTGATTATAACACCTATATGTGCCTGTTGGACATCCCAAATCCAGATTTATTGTCCTTTTATTTTATTAGATTTATTAAATTATTCTCCTGGGGATCCACCATATGTGGATTTGTGCTCATTCAGTTACAAGAACATTAGAAGTCAGCGGTCAAGTTCATCCCAAAGGTGTTTAGTAGGGTTCACGTCAGGGCTCTGTGCAAAATGTGTTCCAGTGCATCCTTGGCAAACCATGTTTTCATGGATCTCACTTTGTGCACATGTGAACAGTCATGAAGGAATCGTTTTTCACCTTCTTCATTGGGCCTCTTAGTTAAAGAGAAATGGGAATGATATGGCATACAAGGAAATTGTAGACTGTATATGTTCTCAGTTTGGGGAAGTACCAAAAATGTGCATGGGAAGGTCAGGTGTCCACAAACATTGTTTATTACATTACTGTATATTACCAGGCCACATTATATTTCTACTGCTCATTTCTAAAGAGAGTGAATATCCCTTTGTAATATTTACAGTTGTGTGCACACAGAGACCGATAGGGACATAACTAAAATTCCTGAGATATCTGGTAAGAATTACCCCACCTCCTCATGTAATGTAATGAATGCAGATATAACTAAAGTAATGTTAAAGTCACATATGAGAAAACAGGCTTGTGACTGGCATTCATGACTGGATTTATTCTTTCTTTTAGGAGGCATCAGACTTGATGTTAAACTGGAACGTAATTGCACTTATTAGCTGATCCTTCGTCTCAACAGTGAAAGCCAGTTTCTAAGCTGAATAAGTCTCTTGAAACAGTACACACAGAGGCTGACCTTATTCGTGATGTTTAGGCAAGCTACATGTGTATGCCTCCATTTATAACCCAGCTCTAAGAACACAAACGCACACACACATCCACACACAAAGTGTGCATTAATATTGAGCGAATGGCTCGAGGTCCTTCGTGAAGCAGTGGCCCTCGACAGTGTATCAGCAGGCCTTAATCAGCTAAGGTGACATTGCAACAAAAAAAATAATTAGAAAAAGCAGCACTTTATTTACATTGCTGCACACAGGATGTTCACACACAGGTACTATAAGTGACACAGCCTGTTTTTCTTCTAGTGAATGTAAAAAAAAAAAAAGTACTTCCGTGGTGCTTAATAATACATTACCCTCTCTCTCTCTCTCTCTCTCTCACACACACACACACACACACACACACACACACAAACATCTGTCTCACAAACCTCATAAGGACATCCAGTGACAATCATTAAAGCAGGTAATTTATGCAATGACTAATGTAAAATCGACTCTTTAACCTTTTCCGCTGAAAACATATGCAGCATAAAATATAAATGTTGGCGCAAAAGTCTGGATCCGTACGCTTTACAATTGCTGTAAAATTCGATGTCTTACAATAATTCTATTTCATTGTTAGTTTCGAAGCCATCTGAGGTCTGTAGTAAAATATAGAAATGTCATGAGGAATAAGAAAGAATGCCTTTTCAGTGTGAATGTGATCGAGCATGAATGTACAGATCAGATGTGCTGAAGATACAAAAATCTAAAAAATCTCAGAACTGGAAGATTCCTGGTCCCCACTAGGATGCACTAACATGTCCCTGTATTCACACACACTCTCTGTCTCATGTATCCTCTCTCTCTCTCTCTCTCTCTCTGTCTGTCTCAAACGGACTAGGCCATTCTGGCGTTCTTTAAGCCTGTACTGGTTTTGAATGATGGGGACATGCAGCTTCCTGTCCCTCATATATAGCTGAGCTTACAGGAGCTTTCCCCCGTCAATAGAAAAGCACGGCGTCTCTAATCCGCGTCATGAAAAGAAGCAGCAGCGCGTTCGTGCAAACCGACAATAAGGTCATCAATGAGCGCATTCCAATTCAGACTCCGGCTTCCTTCCGCACAAATTACGGGCTATCGCTTGCATCCGAATGGGGGGAGGGGGGGAGGGAATAATAATAATAATAATAATAAGGCTGATATGCCTGCGTTAGCTTAGCATGGTGTGTGTGTGTGTGTCATGCCATTGAGGATGCTGAAATGAAATGATCCAGCACTCCATATCCGCCGCAGGCTTGTTACAGTCTAGTCTACTGCAGGAGTCTGGATACACGCAGTGTTACCTTGATAATGTAACGCAGGAACAGGATGCCTGCAGACCGAGAGCTGCTCGGGCATCGCTAATAATTCACGCCTCCCCTTCTTGAAATAAAGACAACAGAGGCCAGGGTTTGTTTTTTAGGAAAACGCAGACACAAACCAGAGCACCTTCTTCTTCTCCTTCTTCTTTAAAGAAAAACTTCCAGCCTCAAAAACGTCCAGTACATTCCTGTTCCTCCTTTTTTTAAATATATATATATATATATATTGTTTTTCGTTTTTGTTTCATTCAGCTAAGGTTGAGGTTAAAAATCATCCCCTTACCTTTATAGAAATGTCTCCGTGTCCAGGTGTAGCGGTCACACGGCACGCGCGGCGCTGAAGAATAAACACAAACACAACGCAACACACTCGAGCTGTTTCTTGTTTTGTTTTTGTTTTTTTTTGTTCGTTTTAGACAGTTCTCTAAACGAAAGATAAAATAACGCGGCTAATATCGCCTTCTTGTTCTTCTTCCCTTCTCATGCGGTTTACTTCACGTCCAGTCTGTCTGACGCACACGTACGCTTCGGGTGCTGTTACAGTACCCCTCTCTCTCTCTCTCTCTCTCTCTAACTGTACAGCTATGCTAAGAGAAGAAATATACGTCCGCGTGTTGTCGGTTTATCATTTTTTTTAACATCAAAGTGACGTGCACGCGCTTCATTGAGACACGGGAGCGCGCGCAACGCTTAAAAAGGGGAGGGGTGAGTGAGAGATGAACACTGGGGAGGCTGAGGTGGCGACAACAGCACGTCTGTAAAAATAAATATAATAATAATAATAAATGAATACATAAAAAAATAAATACATTTGTATGATTTTTGTTTATCCTTGTTTGTTGAGATATCCCAAACGTCATCACTAGCAAGGTTTAGGGATCCTATGGTGGATATACAGGATATACAGTACTGTACTGTAGTGAATGGCATTGCTGTGGTTAAATGTGTTTCTGTAGCCTTACTACACAGGGTTCTCTTTGCTCTCAGCAGACCTTTTCAGAACCTGAGCTGTAAAGAAACAGGGGTTTGTTGTTTGTCAGTGTGACCTTTACTACAGTCATTTGAAGGTTTCAAAAGGCTTTTGAAACCGTCAATTGGTGTTCCCAAATTTCCCATAGTGTGTGAATGAGCGTGTGTATGTGTGTGTGTGCCCTGCGATAGATTGGCACCCCATCCGAGACCCCTACTGTAAGTCTCCTGGAATAGGCTCCAGTCCCCCCACGACCCTGTATAAAACTATACAGACGATGAGTGAGATGACCTCATTCTAACTTGTAAAGCCAAAAATAGTTGTGCCTGCCCCCCACGCTAAGATGTCTTTGTATGCTATAGCATTACAGTTTCCCTTCACTAGAACTAAGAGACTAAAACCTGTTCCAGAATGACAATGCCCGTGTGCACAAAGTAAGAACCAAATATGGAGTAGTGAAACCCAAATGTTCTGCACAGAGCCCTGGCCTCAACTCCGCAACATCAGAATGTGGATTCACTTACTGCTCTTGTTGCTAACTAAAAAAAAATCTGCATAGCTGAGCTGTAAAATCTGAAATGATTGGAACAACAGAGTGGGGAAGAAATCTGAAATGGGATGGTCACATATGCACATATGTGTGTTGGCCATGTCCACAAACTTTTGGCAAAAAATCTCATTGTTGGTACACATCATGGGAAAGAGGTGGAAATGAACTATGGATGTCATGCCAGGCCATGCATGTGAAAAGATACAGGCAGGGCCAAATCATACAACAAACAAATAAAATTCATATTTGCTTAATCAAATGTCCACATCCTACAGTATCACCTAATTGTGGCTTCAGGCAAGTGTGTGTTTACATTTCTATACTGGATGTACTGGATCAAGTGCTATTCTACAAGGTGCAGAATAAATAATATGGAAATTGCATTACATATTGTAAAATTAAACCACATATACAGTGATTAATGAAATTACAACTATTCATTGAACTTTTCATTGCACTATTAATAATGTAATATATTGTGACTAATTAGATTTAATGTAATCACTAGACAGTTAAATTGAGATTGTGTGGGTGTTTGAATATGCATATGTATAAATGCAAAACATTAAGCCCAATATATGCCGCAGGGCATGACTCCACAAGACCTCTGGGGTGTGCTGTGGTGTCTGGCACCAGGATGTTAGTGGGGGATCCTTTTGGTACTGTTGGATTGAGATCTGGGGAGGCCAGGTCAACTCTTGAACTCTTTGCCTGCTGAACCCCATATGTGGCAGGTTGTGGTGCACTGGGTCTTCTGACACCTTTTGTGGGAAGCATTGACTTTGTTCATCAATTTGTGCCACATTAGCTTTTCTGTGGGATCAGACCAGACAGGCTAGTCTTTTCTCCACGCAGGGATAAAGGAGCTTTGGATAACTCATGATTCTGTCACTTGTTTAAATAATACACCAGTAAACTAAAGTTATTCAGTTCACCTTGTGGTGGTGTTAGTGTTGTGGCTGATCTATGTATGTAGGGTATGCAATGTACTGATAGTGTATGCATAGTGCCCACTGTCCAAACCTATGGAGGCAGTATTATGATCTGAGGTTGCTTCAATTGGTCAGGTCTAGGCTCAGCAACGTTCTGTGGGAATAAAATTGTCAGCTGAAATTGAATGTACTGAATGGACAGGTTGTCATGTTATTTCACTTTATCTTTTTTCTCTGATGGCACAGGCATGTCTCAGGACAACAATGTCAAGATGCATATACTGAAAGAGTGGTTCTTATTAAAAACATAAGGACTGCCACTTAGATGAAAATCCTTTGACTGTCTGAAGTCTGGAACCCATGGACATGACCAAATGCTGAGTTTCCTCCCTCAAGATGCTTTGCTAGGCCTTTACCAGGCCAGGACTTTCTTCCTTCAGTCTAATCTTCAATAAAAGTAAAAACGCTTGCCCTACTGGGTTTAGATCAGGTGACTGACTTGGCCAGTGAAGAATATACCATTTATTTGCATTGAGAAACTCTTGGGTAGCTTTCACTGTATGTTTTGTGTTATTATCCATCTGCAATATACAGTAAAGCAGCGTGCTACCAATTTTACAGCATTTTGCTGAATATGAGCAGAGTTCACACTGCTACTTTTATCAGCAGTCAGGTCATCAATAAACACCAGTAATCCAGTTCCATTGGTAGCCAAACACACTTATGCCATAACACTGTCTCCACGTTTGACAGATTAATATTGGTTTCATCAAACCTAAGATTTTGGCAAAGTCTAATCTGGCCTTTCTGTTCTTAAACATTACCAATGGTTTGAACCTTGTCGTTAGAGGTCCTTATTTACTTCATAAAGCTGTCTTTTCACAGTAGACCTGACAATTACATGCCTACCTCCTCAAGAGTGTTCTTGATTTGGCTAGACTCTAGACTGTGAAAGGGTTCTTTTTCACCATGAACAGAATTCCACTATGATTCACTTTTGTTTTCTTTCGTGGTCTTCCAGGCCTTGGTGTTGCTGAACGTGCCTGTTAATTCCTTCCCGGCCTTTTACACAGTGTTTTTTTTTTTTTTTTTTTTTTTTAATGTTCCAAATTGTTGTATTGTCCACTGTCAACGTTTTTACTCTCGATGGGTCGATGGGTTTATTTTGTTGTTTTTGACCTTCACTTATTTGGGCCTCATATTGAGAGTTATACACTTACAGCAACAAAATGCAAATGTAGAACCAACTCCAAGTAGAACCACCTCCAAGCCTTTTATCAGCTTGAATAGTCAAGTAACACACCTAGCCATGCAACCATTTGTTCCATTATTTATGACCCCACCAAAATGTGTTTGTATGTGTTTCTTTTCAGTGTTTTGAGGCCCACTTTGACCAACATTTTTTTTTTTTTTACTAAGCATTAACATGACAGCAGTGATGAAATATCAGAGCATATTTCAGAAGGTGCTCATTACTCAGATGATATCATGGCATTATGCCAGAGGAGTAATCTAGGAGCAAGGACACTATGCATACACCTGAGTTTCTATTCACCAGAATACCAGGTAATTACCCCCAATCAATTCTTCAGATGTTTTTGTCCCAAACTGAGAATTTCAGTGTTTAAATACACTCCACTTTTGCCTACATGAAATTCATGAGCTGTAAAAAAATTCATGAAATTTATGACCCGTGCATTAGCTCATAAAATGTTGGCTGTCACTGATGCCAAGATTACATCCAGTTGATTTTTTTGTTTTGAGAAGAGATTCATCTTACAATTTACCCTAAAGCAGAATATGACAGAATTAAAACTGAACAGTTTGCCACATGTTTAAAGTAAAAATAAACCAGGTGTCTAACATGTACTAAACAGAGATTTAAAGAAAAGGGATGTAAAGGACTGGCACACATTCAGCACTTGTAAACAAAAGAACAGCTTAGGCCTAAGTACTATATACACAGTATATGTATAAATATAAATATGAGTTTCTTAGACTTCATTAAGACACAATCATGTGAGTAAACAGAGTAACAGAGCACAACTAAAAGCAAAGACCTTGCTAATACAGTGAGTCTGAGATGACTGGACCAAGATGAACCACATCTGTTCTACAGCACAGAGAAATCACATGATGACAATATGATTACAGTCTCACTGATGCTACATCTTTGATTTAACTTCTGTGCTACCACATTGGAAAACACTATAATTATACCCAAAATACTCTATAAAAAGATTTTTTTCTATGCAAAATGTTTTTATAGAGAGTGCACAAATGTTTCTGCATTACTGTAAGCTGGATTATTACAGCCTGTTGGACAGGTAATTAAGATTGTTGCTTTTTTAACAAAACATCAAAAGCAACCTGACCCTGTCCCAGAGGTGGGGGAAAAAAGAGTTTAAAATAACACTTGAGAAGTGTTTAGATATGGAACAATACTAATGTTAGCACATGATGTTCAGATTGAGATTTATTTAAAAGGGGGATTTAAAAGACTTGTAGGAGTGCCAGGATCAAAGCAGATTAAACAGCAAAGCACATCTGGTGAAGTTTCCTCTTTTGTCTTTGCATACTGTACTCTACATAGGTTTGTGTGTGTGTGTGTGTGTGTGTGTGTGTGTGAGAACACACTTTCACTCACCTGCATGATTGTGCTTAAAAACATTATGTACCCAGTGACCACAGACTCACAGGGTATTGTTATAAAATACTTCCAGTTTTTTTTAGCCTGAAAAAAAGATCTCTCATATTTCAATGAGCTTTTCTTTCTCTGTTCAGGTAATCACTTTTTGTATTAGAATAGCTGAGCAGTTGAAGGGTGTGTGTATACAGTGCATCAATTTCATGAAATTTTTTTTTGTTATTTAATGTAAAAAAAAAAAAAAGTGAAATATTACAAGCCTTTTTAATTTTTTGTTTTGATAATTACTGCTTACAGCTCAAGAAAATGGAAAAAAAATCCAGTGTCTCAAAATATTAGAATATTTCATTTAAAGTTTGAGTACATTACTATTCATACATATAAATAACATATAACTTTTGGTCTAATTCAGTACTTTGCATAGGGAAAACTGCTGACTTGACAGTTGTGTAGAAGATGATCATTGACACCTTTCACAAGGACGGTAAACCATGGGAAGTGCCGTATCAAAGCAGATTCATGGAAAATTGACTGCAAGGGAAACGTTGGGTAGGAAAAGATGCACAATCAACAGGTATGACTGCAATCTTAAGAAGACTGTCATGAAAAGCTGATTCAAGAACTGTGAAGTGCTTCTCCAAGAGTGGAGTGAGGCTGGAGTTAGTGCATCAAGAGCCACCATGCACAGACATCTCTAAGAAATGGGCAACAACTGTTGTGCATTCCTAGTACCAAGGCACTCCTGAACCAGAGACAAAACCCAAGGTCCAAGAGTCTGGAGGAAGAATGGAGAGGCACATAATTCAACTCATACAAAGTCCAGTGTGAAGTTTCTACAGCTGGTCTACTGTGTTCTATCAAGACAAAAGTCAATGCAGCAGTCTATCAGGAGATTTATCATCTTCCGTCTGCTGATAAGATTTATAAAGATGGCAATTTCCTTTTCCATCAGGACTTGGCACAGTGCCAAAACTACTACTAACTGATTTACTGACCATGATATTTTAGTGTTTGATTTGCCAGCCAACTCACTTTAAACTGAACTCCAAAGAGAACATTTGGGCTATTGTCAAGAGGAAAATGAAAAACACCCCACCCAACAATACAGATAAGCTGCTATAAGGCTGCTATCAAAGCAACATGATCTTCATTAATGCCTCAGCAGTGCCACAGGTTGATCATCTCCATGCCATGCCGCATTGATTCTTATAAAAGAAGCCTCGACCAAGTATTTAGTGCATACATTAACATAAATCTTTATAATTTTTGTATTATATACACTAATATTTTAATATATCTACACGGATATACTCCCTGATGAATAACAGGAATAAGTAATATGCTTGATTTTTATTTTACTTTGCATGAATATTATTCAGGCATTAAAGTTATTTTACTTGAAATGGTATAATTAAATACATTTGAAAAACGGAGATTCTGAGTAAGTGATATTTGTATTAAATGATCAAATTAAGATTATAAGATTAAGTTATATTGTGATCATATGATCCCTACAATTCGAAACATATTTCCTTTTAATAACACCCTTGTAACAAAATTGGAAAACTGAACGACAGGTTACATTTTATTCTTATCTTAGAGTACAGAATATGAAACTAGACTCATTCGTAATGGAAAGGAATTAATTTGAGCTTGTGTGGCATAAAATAAAAAAACACAGCTCCAGAGGAAATAAATATTAGAAAGGTCCCAACCAAGTAAATAAATAATAAATACGCTGGTGAAAAACTCTGTACCATAATAAATTTTATATGACTGTGAAAGTGTCCAGCACAAACATTGCTCAAGGTTGCCACACATCCCCAAAATGCTCCTTAAGGAGTCTGTTGTGTACATTCCATTTGCCACAAGCTTGCAGATGTAAGACATTTGCACAATTTAGGTCAGAGGTACTAAATTCTGCATGCACACTTATTCTTTAACCAGATTCTACATGCTCCAACCCCCCCCCCCCCCCCCCAATTTTTTTCATGTTGAACCAAAACTAAATACATTTAAATGAAATTATATTAGAAGCTAATAAAAAATTCCCATGACTTTCCAAGAATGTAAATGACAAATTCCATGGAAACTCTAAAGTCTCCAGTCTGTTATTGTGGCCCCTTTTGTAAACAGTATAACTAAATTGGTTCTTTAAAGAATAGTGACTGTGGAAGAAAGCTGTTCTCCAGAGCGAGCACGACATGAAGGGTCTATAAGAAAACATAATTATGGTTTAGACTGTAGCTCTTGCAAAATATTGGTAGAGATCTCAGTATTAACCAGAGGGTAGAAGCAGTTTAAATTCCATTCCTCATGAAGCAGCACCCCCTGGAGGACATGATAAGGAAAACATCTAAAATCTCATGTTTTTCTATAAAGGTGAGAATGAATTGATAGGGCAGTAGACTATATGCAGCAAATTAAACTTTCTATTTCCATACAAAATAAAATCTTCAAACAAGTCACCTTTGTGTGTATGCAATGTAAGGAGAATTGAAAAGACATAAATATATATATTTTTTTAAATAAGAGGGGCTTTCAGGTCAAACTGGGACTTTTGATGTGCAGAATAACAGAACACAGTTTTGAGATTAAATACCACCTTAATTTCTCTATATAATCCTGTGCTACACTAATGCACTTATCTCAGCATTTCACTAGTGCTTGGACACCATCAACGTAGAAAGTTTTCTCAGTCCGCCAGAGGCATGCTCAGACCACCTGCTTAGTGGCTTCTTTCGGTTTATCTTGAACACCCCTCATAGAAAAAGAAAACTGAGATTCTTAATTTTTTGTTGCATCATCTTTTATACATGACTGTATTGTTTGAGGGGGAAAATGCAATAACAAACACAAACAGGTTAACGAACTATCTAACACGAACAATCTAATCAGACAGTTAAAAAAATCTATGTTGTACATTAAGAGCATATATCCTACAGCATAAAAATAAACTATGTGGTACAAAATATCACAAATAAATATAGTAAATCTGCCCTAGAAAGCAAATTGCACCTATTCTCATTTTAAACTTTTTCATTTACAATAAACTAAGCACTCCTACAGTTTCTGAATTTTCAAGTACATCACTACAATCAACTTCTTCCTACAGCAGAATGTAGTAAAATAAAAGTTAACAGGCAAAGAATCACACAAGGACATGCTTCATGTAGGTGTAGTGACATTACTTACTATTCTCTTTCGTTTTTTTTTTTTTTTAACTCTTTCACAAAACAGTCTGAACATTCTTTAACCAACACCAGAATAGCTGACTACACATTGAAAATCCCCCCCCCCCATTCTTGAGACAAATCCATCTTTCTGAGGGTGAAATGATCCTTCCATCCATCCTTTCCTTATTTCGCTTATCCTTCATAGGGTTTTGGTGAACACAAGGCATGGGTACCCCCTGGATGGGGTGCCACCTTTCAGTCTGCACCGCATGTCTTTGGACTGTGGGAAGAAACTGGACTGACCAAGCATTGGATAAATTTGCAAACTCCAAACACACACACACACACCACACACACGCGCACACACACAAACACAGAGCAGAGGTGAAATGTGATCCCTGTACGTGTGAAGCATGGTGATTACTAAACCACAGTGCTGCCTGATACGATTCGTCTTACCTAAAATGCATTTCCTCACTATGTACTTTCACTGGCACTGACCACCTTTCTCTTGAAATGATAGACGGTTGAAAACAAAACTTGGCGTTGTAACTGCTTGTCCTCTTGGTTTTGCTGGTGTATGACATCAGAAAGCTCCCAGTGTGGAAAAGTCAGAATAACAAGTACCATCGGCAAAGTGCACTGTAGTGGCCCTCCTGATCTACTCTACGTGTTGAGCAAGTTTAGTCCAAGTGTCATTTCCTCATCTGCTGTTGGTCAGTAGTGGATCAGTAAAGATTGATAATGCTAACACTGGACAGGAGTCAGGTGGGTTTTCAACTTTTGTTACCTGTAAACACACCCACACACACACCCACACACACACCCACAGTACATATTAGCTTTGATACGAAGATGTTAAAGCTTTGGTACTCAACAATGAAGCCATGATCACTATACAGTACCTACTGTATACACTTACCAGCCACTCTCTTACAAACACTTGTACATCTGCTCTTTGTTACAGGTGCCTCGAATATGGTGCAAGACTACAGATTTCATCGGCCACAGCACCTCACAGAATCATGTCACATTACTATTGGCACCTCAGTCACCTTTTAAATAAATGAGCACTACTATTTATAACCTGTCTCAGACCACCAATATTTATTTGAATGTATTTTAACATTCATTGTCTATCTTTTGTTTAACATTATCGTTATGCTATTATCGTTTAACATCTTGTTAGATTTATGCCATTGGCCAATGTTCATTTTTCCTGTTTTCATTGCTGCGTCTGGTTTCGTTTGTAGTTTCCTTAATAAATAATCAGAAACCAATACTGTGGCAGTACAACAGTGCATAAATTCATGCAGATACAGGTCAAGAGCTTCAGCTAATGTTCCATCAAACATGGGAAATGAATGGAAGAGAGAGTTTGAAAGTATTATGTTTGCTTGTGTCAGACAGGCTGATTTGTGAAGTTCAGAAACTGCTGATCTCCTGGGACTTTCATGCCCATCAGACTGGAACAGTTTATGATGTTGACACAGAATAATGCAAAAAGCAAAAAAAAAAAAAAAAAAAAAAGTGAGTGGCAGTTCTAGCAGAAACGCCTCAATGATGACAGAGGTCTGAGGACAAGAAAATGATAACTCAATTAGGCATCACATCTATGTGATTTAGACCACATCTAGTGATTCTGTCACCCAAGAAGAGGACTCTGAGACTACAGTGGGAACAGGCTTTACCCAAACTAGACAGTTGGAAGAAGAATTTGGAGAGAATTGGAAGAAAATGTTTGATGTGAACACTAATTGAAGCCCTTGACCTGAGTGCTATTTTATAAGCTGCTGAATAATGATGGTGGAAGACATATTGTTAAATTAAATCAAATTTGCTCTGATTAATGCTGTGATAATTATAGCTAGGACTACTCATGCAGTAATATATTGGCAATCTACTCACTTCCCATATCATTCACATAATTCACATTTGTATTCACATAATTGTTGGCTTCTCAGTCCTATACCATATAAAACATTTTTACAGTTGTTTTATTTTGTCTCTTGCTTTTATTTACCTCGTATTACAGCATATAATAAAAAAAGTAACAAAAAAAACATTTTCATTCTGCATTTACTGTCCTAGATTTTTGTTTTTTGTGTGTGGCTTAAATCCAAAGATTAAAAATGTTTAAGAATCCTCATGTTAGATTCTTCTGTTCAACAAACCTCTGGGTTTACATGTGGGTAATTTGCATAGTCTGTATGGAGAGACCAGAAAATTTGACTTTAGCATGTGCGTGACAGGCCTCTCAACACGACTTATTTTCCCTGTGTAAATTTTGCTTTTAGCCTTCAGTCACTAACACTGAATACAACCTCGTTTTGTGACTGCATAATATTTGGATCGAATACAAATTTGGCCAGTGAGTGTACATAAGCTGTTACATGTGTGTGTAGGTGTCAGTGTATGATCTCACCTCTCTCTCATGTTTAAGGTAGGCTGTGTGTTGAGGAAGGAGAGCTGCTGTTCCAGACTGCACACACGGAAGGCCAGGTAACAAGAAGACATAATCAGCAGGATAATACTGCGAGGAGTTGCACACACACACACACACACACACACACACACACACGCACACACAAGAAAATATTAGAATATTTTCACTATTTAGGCAACAGTCCTAATCCTAAAATCGAATCTGCTTTTAAAACAGAATACATGCATTGAATCTTGTAAAAGTAAAAGAAATAAATCTTTATTCTGAAGATGCAAAATGGAGAACACAACTAGGACCAGCCAATAGAGGGCAATATCATATACAATAAATCAAAAGAAACAATATACTGTAGTACAACAATTACAGTTGTGATTGATAAAAATAGCTTTTGTCCCTAATGAAACATACAGCAGGATGAAGAACTTGAGAAGCTGATATTCCATGTGACCTAGTTCTGGTACAGGTTCAGTCAGCAGAATATTCTCAGCCTCGAGACGTCTCTCTGAAAAGCACAAACCATTAAAAAAAAATCTTAACGCATAAGCCTAAAACCTTAAACTAGCACATTTGTCGCAAAAGCTGGAGGATCATAAAGTATGTTTATGTATATCAGAAATGTTCTACTATTATTTTATTTCTTCTAGAGTAACTTAGTCAGGGATGTGGACCTCTTGCAATGCTTAGGATCACTGGCCTGATGAAAGACCCACTTGTGACAAACCTTGGGGCCTGACCTTAAGTGGTGTCGATTCAGTGTTTGTAGACAATCATCCTTCCTTATCATGTGTTGTCTTTCTTCAGAAATGCACCTGTTACCTTTTCCAGCAAAAGTTCTACAGAACGTCATTGCTCCCACCCTCATGCTTTACAGCTGGGCTTCTGTTCTTTAGATTAAAAAAGAGCTTTATGGCCAAAGGGTACAAGATTTTTTGCCATCTGACCAAAAGACATCAGTCTGGCTTCTTTATGCTTGTTTTGGACTAAGAGCTTCTTCTATGTGTAACAAGATTTCACACCATCATAATGTAGCGACTCTCAGAAGGGTGGATATATGTAGCTCATGCCTCCAACACCTTTACAAGTTCCTTTGTTGATGTCTTGGGGTTCAGTAAAACTGTTAATTTAAATCTTCTCTGACTCTTTAGAATTCAGATTGAATTAATTGCCTTGAATCAATCGTTTTACAATCATGGCTGATGTGAAGAAGGGAGATGCCCATACTCACTTGCCAAAAGTACAAAATCTGAGGAATTTAAATGTTTGGCATGGGTCTATGTAAACTTCTGGCCTCATTTGTATTTCCCTTTTTTTTCATGCATAGCATTCATTTCTCTATTTCATCATTTTTCAGTCAAACCCTTAAGTGTCTTTGCATTATTAAAACCTCCAAAGTAACCTCAAGGCTATAATACGTATATACTGTAACATTACAGTTTAGTCAAAATGATAACCTTATCATTACTCATTTTAGGTTTCTGACAGCTGCATGAAAAACGCATGTCTCAACAAAGAAAGTGAAAAATCATCACATGTGTAAAGATAACATCAATTTGGTTTTCCTGTACAGTCTTGAACAGTATCATTTCCTGTTACTCTGGACCTATATGTGTATATCATACCAGTTCTAGCCTTGACACAGAACATGACATGAAAACACTCTTTATTACAAATCTTAACTTATTATTATATGTTTTTTGTGTGAAAATAAGTTAACTGAAAAAACTTATTAATCTCTTTGAATAGAATAGAAGCCTAGAAATATACAGTACTGTGCAAAAGTCCAATAACTGCTGTAGAGCAAGGATTTCCTCAAAACATGTTCACATGTTCAAAATACTATAAAACGATGTTAAATCGTTAACTGGTGTATATTAAATAAAAGTAATGGAAACAAATGTTTTACCGCAACAAACTAAAGTGCCTGAAGATAACAATTAAAAAATTGGTTGTTTATGTAACAACCTCAGTAGCAACCTCATTTCCCCTCTCGTCTGTTCCAGCCACTCAGCATCACCAGTATACTAATCACAGGCCTGTCATCATCTGCACCCTGTTTCTGATTGGTTCATGCCTTTAGTTAAATTGTTTTTATGCTAGAATGATTCATAGGTCACTGCGTGGATTAACAAACAAAAAACATTTCTCTGAAACTACTCAGATACCGAGACAGGACTGAACAGAAGTCCTTTAAGAAGGCTGGAAAACTGTTCCTCAAAACTACATTAAAACATACAAGAAAGTCTGGCTATTTGGAAGCAAAATAAGCAGTGGCTCAAGAGTTTTGCACAATAAAGTAGGTGTACAGTACAGTGGGTTCCAAAAGTGTGAACGCAATAATGAAAAGTGATCACATTACTGACAACAACTTGAGCAAGAATCTTTTCGATATTTACATAGATTTCAGATTATGTTTGCTTGGTGTGTCCCCTTTGTGCTTTAATGGCAGTGTGCATTCAAGCTGGCATGGCCCATATGATTCATTTTTAGACCAAACCCATCAGAAGTTTTGTACAAAGAAGGTAATATGGGCAATATCGCTTAATTTGCTTACATTTAAATAGGCACGTAGAACCAGTATAGAATTTTGAACATTAAATTGTATTAGCTTTCTTTCTTTCTTTCTATTTTGTATGATTTGAAAAGGACATGATATCCTCAATTCCATGATAGTCTTGTGCATGTGTCGTACCCTGCAGTTGAGTTTCACTGGCAAATGGAGGATTTCCGCCGCTGCTGGAGGAATTTCCCAACAGATCAGGTAGAGAAGAGGAGACGGATGGTGCTGAAGGCTTCCTGCGCCATTTTAACACTGCAGGGTAAGTGCTGGTGACTGGGAACTCATCCTGAGAGACAAAGCCAGCACAGGGACAAGATCAAAAACTATGCTTTCGATAACTAAAATATTGATTCATAAGGAAAAATCCAGTCTGAGAAACTGGCATATTAACCATTAATCTTCAAAGGCATCCAAGATTTATTCTGTAAGGCATGCCAGAAGTCACTTTATTTAGATAAAACTTTTTTTTCCTGGACTTGTTAGTTTGTTTTTTACTTTGGTTAACATTTTCCTGCATTACTCAAATATCTGTTTGACTGGCTGCTGATAGTGGTGCCAGTGGGATTCAGCTTGTGCCTCATCTCTACATAAAGAGAGCGCTGCAGCAGCACATTGGGCTTTCAGTCTGTTCATTTCTCTCCTATTTCCATCTCTAACGTCTGCCCAAACAGATAAAGTTCCAAAGCTTCAGTTTACATGCTAATAATGTGCTCACATCTCACAGACTTATCAGGGAAAAAAATATATAGTGCGGCTACACTATATCCTGGAACTTTGAATGTTTTCTGTCTGCACTATTTCTATATATGTCTCTTAAACAGGTCTCATTAACATGTCATGTAATATCACTGGAAACTGGTGAAGTAGAAATGAGCTTACACTGAAACCTGACTGATTAAACACTATTGTATTGACACTTACAATACCGTGACTTTAGCACAACACACACCTGCTATTTTCACGCGGGAAAGGCACACGCAGCACATTTGCTAATCATGTCATAAGTATTTGAATAGAAATGTGCAGCACTATAGGGTGCCATGGTGGCCTTGTGGTTAGCACTGTGGCCTCATACCTCCAGGTGGGTTTCCTCAGGGTTCTCCGGGTTTTCTCCCACAGTCCAAAGACATGCAGATTAGGTTAACGAACATTCCCAAATTGCCCAGAATGTGTGACTGTGTGTGCATGTGTGCCCTGCAAGTACCCCGCCTAGTGCCCGAAGTCTCCTGTCAACAGTTTCTGCCAAAGTAAAGCTAACTGAACCTGGACTGAGTCAACAGTGTTGTGTAAAGTGTAGCAGGATGTTCTATAAATACATGACAGAAACCCAGTAATGTAGGTGAGTGTATGAACATAACACAATGCTTCAAATGAATTCTCACTCAGAGATTGATTAGATTAAAAACTGATTAAAGTTTCTTACGGTAGACAGTGAGCCAGGCTCTTCTAGATACTGCTTTAGGCTCAGGCTTTTCTTACCATTGACCTGTAAATCAAAGATCCTTTAAAATTCACATCATGGGTAAAAAAAAAAAAAAAAAACTCATATCAACGAAAAACAATATACTACAGAATAGGATTCAGTAATAGTGTATATTTGTGAGAGACCTAGTAGTACATGTGATACTGTGACGTTTGTTTGCTCTTGCACATGAGTGTGTTTGTTTTACCTGCAGATGGGTGCAGATTCTCCTGAGGACTTCATACACACTGTCGCGAGACAGGAGCGAGACAAAAACATACTGTAGAAAGAGAAAACGACTTAAAAAGTTTAGAGAAACAGTGCTATAATAATTCTATGAATGTGGCAAATAACATCTTCGTCTTAAAGTGTTTCTTGTTCAGCTTTCAAAACTGGTTAATTATACATAGTTTATGCAGGAATATTGTTTCTAATATATCACAGTACAATGATTATGATGATTGAGATTCCCATGTGCAACCACGACTGAAGTTAATGATCCAGAAGTTCAGCTGGAATTGATCTTCTGTAAGGTGTCATTGAACCCTGAACACTGCACAATGTGTGTCTGCAATCGGATCTTTGCCAGTCCCTTTTATTTCCACTGGTTTTTAGTGGCTGTATTGAGACCGACTGCACAGTCTGCTTAGTGAACAAACACTAACCAACAAAGACAAAAAAATAAATGTTGGTGTATAATGTATGTCTATGTGTTTGAGAATACCTTCTGACTGGTGTCTGTTGTGATGGCAAGGCCATTAGGGACCAGGCCAGCTGTTTTGTGCTTCTTCACCAGACGAACAGAGACTACAGGAATAGCCACCTGAGACATGCATGCAAACACACACACACACACACACACACACACACGCATACACACTAAAATGAACAATATGAGCTTCTTGCGACAGTCTTTTCCGTGACACCTTTCGTCATTTTCCTAGTTGAAGCACATTCAAATCAACTACAAGGGGTGAAAAAATGTCTTATGTAACCATGTCCACAGAAACAAAATAAAGGGAAAACAGACAAAGTTACTGATAGCAGCAGGCCAAAAGAATAATATTGGGTTTGTGATTGGGTCATGAGCCCTGTGCTCTAGTGACCTGTGTGCATATTTATCAGACCAAGCAAAAGTACAGATCAATAGCCTCATATGAGAACTCTTATACTGACTCATTCATCATCTATACCGCTTTATTCTGTATACAGGGTCGCGGGGGGGCTGGAGCCTATCCCAAGAGACTTGGGGCACCAGGCGGGGTACACCCTGGACGGGGTGCCTATTCATCACAGGGCACACACACACACACACACACACACACACACACACACACACACACACACACACACACACACACACACACAGCGGGCATTTCGGGAACGCCAATTAACCTAATCTGCATATCTTTGGACCGTGGGAGGAAACTGGAGTACCCGGAGGAGTACACGCACAGGGAGAACATGCAAACTCCATGCACACAGAGGTGGGAATTGAACCCGGACCCTGGAGGTGCAAGGCGCCGGTGCGAACCACTAAGCCATCGTGCTGACGTAAAACTCTTATAAGGTTTATTAAATATATATCCTGATTTTGAACTGAAAATGCAAACACCCAAAGAACAAGATTATTCTTTTTCTCTGTCCTGGACAGGACTGAAAAGCACGCATCAGATGTAAGAATAGGAAAAGCTCACTATTGATTGATGCTATTCAGAACAAGTTTAAGTAGTAACACAGACCAACGGAAAGCAAAGTGAAAGTCTATAACAATAATTTCTGAGTTATAAAACATCTACCATATGTAGCAGTCAAAAAAAAGTACCTTATTGTACTTAGCTCCCTCTACACCAAAAAATCTGACATCAAGCTCTCAGGTCTTATCTCAGTTCTGAATTTTTAACTTACTGTGTTAAACACCGAAAACTTTAGACCTTGGTTTAACGCTGACCTGCTTAAGAGAAAATTAAGTATATGGCGTCAATTGAGCATACTGTGTATAGAGCGTTTGTGCGTGTCTAAAATTAAACTATTCTCTCTAATGTAAAAGTACACAATCTACTTCTCCTACCCTTTGGAACTAACCTTAATGTCCTTGCCAAACAGGTTAGCGTAGAAACACAGCCAGTTGCGGGAGATATAGAGTCGTCCTTGCAGCAAGATATCCCTCAGGAGAGCACACGAGTACACTAGGAGTGAAGCAGAAATTGTAATTAGGGTCATTTTTCCTGCTTATGAAGTGGCTTCAGACTCCAAAGCTGCCAAAACAAACACACTAGAAGTTTAGGTTTCTTTTAGTGTGTACCGTAACTGATACATGTGTACACGAGAAGTTAAATAAACTCACTCAGGACTACAGTACAGTATGTCGTACTTTGAAAGAAATTCAACATTAAGTATGTTTATAGCTAAACCGGCATGACCCACACAAGGACAGACATACATTATGAGACAGTAAACATTGTACTGTACCTTTCATGAGGATCTCCTCTTTGGGAATGTTCTGAAAAAGTTTGTGGTACTGAGCGTTGTACTTGCTGACAGTCTGTAAGGGGAGACAGGGCGGCTGGGTTAGAGCGCTCAGTTTGCCTGCCTGCTTCAATCCAGCTGGTGTACTGCTTGAAATTCTTTGTATACTCATCCCTGTCATTACTACATGACATAAATAGTACATGACATATGTCATTACATCTATTACATAGATGACAGAATCGATGGCAAAAAATGCAGACATAATATCAAGTTTGAGAAAGAGTAATTATGTTACGTGATACAACAATGAACAGATATTCAGCATTTCTCATTTTATTTACGTTTCATATTTAAATTTGTTCTATCTTGCTCAGATACATTATGATCTATAACATATACTGTACATTGAAGCTGTAAGGGCATCACCCTGCCCATCCTGCACATTTATATGGCAGGTATTGACCGAAAGTTAAGGAATTGAGTAAATCTAAGTAGGTTAAAAAAACTATCCATAAAAACATCATAGAGTGGATAATAAACTGTGTAGTACAAAAAGAAACATATTTTATAAATAATAATACAAAATGAAGTAAATGTAGTTTTACTTATATTGGTTCTGAACTTTGCAGCTACACTGTATTATTGCATTTTCAAATTACAATTGTATAATAATGTATTTTCAGATTACAATTCAACCAATTAGTGCTATATCTATCCAGTGCGCTCCTCAGGATAGCGCCAAATCATAAATCACACTCAAATTGCTGTCATGACCTCATTCCTCACCTTGATCCACCTCCTGAATCTCCCTGACTCAAAATTCATCTTCCTGCTGTATTCGATTCAACAACGCTGTTTCCCTCTCAGCTCTTTCTGAACTCAAACCCATTCCTCTACTTCAGTTTATCCCAGAGACTTTATATCCTTAATCTGCTTATCTTCACCCTTTAGGAAAGGAAAGTCTCAGACCTGCATCTCAACTGGAGACAAGCAGAGATTTCCACTTGATAAAAACCTTAGTGAACAGCACCAGTGAGAGTTTTATTGCTCTCTCTTCCCTAATGTTTAACCGCAACTGTAAATCCATCAAGTGAGTATGTGAAACTATAAACAGCAAAAGAGCATGCAAAGGTGTTGATGATTGAACTTGACCTGAAATGCAAGCTCTAAGCAGAAGCATCAAACCTGCTGATATACACACGAATCAGCCATAACATTAACACCACATACTGTAATATTAACACTGGTTATCAGTTATATACAGTCAAACCTTGGATTGTCAGTGACTTGGCCTATGAGTGTTTTGCGAGCAAAATTTTAACAAATTTTAACTCAATCTGACAACTGAGCCAATTATTCTTCTCTTTCTCTCGTGCTGCGGGATTGTGGGTAAGTAACTGTACTGCAACATCACCCCTGATAAATAAAAAGGTTAAAAAGGCTGTAGCAATGTGGGATTAATCTGTTTAACGACAATGTAATTTCTGTGAAATCCTCAAAAGGAGGCAACAGCAAGTGTCATTACAGAGGCTCCTTATTAAAATCGCCCAAAAAGAAAAAGATTCCAGTTTTCCGACAAAGACTCTCAGACCTCAGAGAGCAGTGATCCCGCTAATATGTGTATGGAAAGTCTTCCTACCCCCTACACAGTAGTCCCCCCTCCTCCTCCTCTCTCCTCTTATTATTTTCAAATTTTATTATAATTTTATTTTTAATTTTATATACATAATTTTTATCTGAATATTTTTGGGTTGTGAAATGAATCATCTGAGTTTACATTATTTCTTATGGGGAAATTCTGGAATGAATTATGTTCGCAATCCAAGGTTTAACTGTACCAGTTAATTGGTTTTAGGATCATCTGCACCCAAGGCTAATTTATGCAAGTTGGGACCACAGCCTCGCCTGTCTGGTCCGATCCTACAGAAAAAAACTATGAAAATGCTGGCTATGATAGAAAGGTATCAAAATACACAGAGTGCTTCACAGCTTGCTGTGTATGTGGCTTAGCAGACCAAGAGTTCAAGGTTGTTGATGTGGCCTCCAAATTCCCCAGATCTTCATCCGATCGAGCATCCATGGAATGTGCTAGACAAACAAGTCTAATCCATGGAAGCCGCACCTCGCAACTTACAACACTTAAAGGACCGGTTGCTAGCGCTTGAACCTGCTGTTTGCTCAATGGTTAAGGCATTGGACTACTGATTGATGAGCCCCAGGTTCAAACCCCAACACCACCAAGTTGGGCCCTTGAGCAAGGCCCTTAACCCTTAATTGCTCAAATGTAAAAAATGAGATAAATTTAAGTTGCTCTGGATAAGGGTGTCTGCCAAATGCTCAAATGTAAATGTAGCGCCAGACACCATAGCTAGACACCATGGGTCTTCTGGAGTCATGCTCTGAGGGATCAGAGCCTACACAATATTGGGTGTAATGTTTTAAGGTTGTAATATTATGGCTAATAGATTTCTAGTACATTAATGTCTCATAGGAGCCTCTCGGACTTGAAACTGCACTACACAAACTAGATTAAGAAAACTAAGAAAACAAACAGTCTTATGTAAGTTGCCTGCAGCTCACTGCCACGAAATCTTTTCTTCAAACTGTATGGTATTAAAAAAAAACTCTGCACACCTAAACACCTACTTAAACAATATATAAAGGTATAATTTATAAATATATAAAGAGCAATAACTGCAATAACACCTGCAATGTACACAATCCCATGTACATACACCACACACAAATACACACCAAATAGCAGAATATCACAGCTCTGAAAGAAAGGAATGCATTGAATGGGTCTTGAATGCTTTGTTCACACCCAGGAAAGATTCACCATAATGGAAAGTACTTAAGTTTCATCCCTTTTCCATAAGCAGCTGTGTGGGTGAAAGAAAGAAGAGATGCTACTCACTGATCCACGATAGCATTTCTTTACATCTTCGTATGAGAGATCATCTATCAGCTGCAGCCTAGACATGAAATAAAAAGAAAACACAAACACATATAGTTTCATAGATGTATGCATACATAAGTTTGCATTGCATACAGAAAATATTAAGAGGAGAAGAAACAAAAGTAAGCAATAATAACAAACTCTGAGAAACACACAAAAAAAAAACTTTTATGATGCATTTAAATTCTGGTTGCACTATGAAAAGATGCGTTTTACATTAAACATTTATTTTTAAGTGTTTGCAGCTAACACACAAGACAGTTTTGAGAAGCCATCTTTCAATCAAAAGATCAATGTTTCTTTCCTGAATATTTGAAAGTCAGCTGCTATTAACATTATCTATTATTTATTTTCAGCTGGGCACTGAGGTCAAGAAAAAAGCTCCATTGTTGCTGGTGGAATTTTTGTGTTTATGCACAAGGAATGCAAATCCAGCCCTGGTGTATATGTAATAGAGCATGTTCAGGCAAACCCCACAGGCACTGCTCCTCCCTGGCTGCAAATCTGACTTCCTCAAACACCTACAGTATCACTACCCAAGTCATTAGCACTTGTCCAGCTGCAAACCTACATCTGCTCAAAAGCGGAAGATATTCTATTTGCTGCTCACAGACGATACATGGTAGCAGAGGACTGATGTCAGTGCTAGAATTTAGAATATGTTAGTAAAAATGTTTTTTTAATTAATTAATTAATTAATCAAAATCTGTGAAGAGAAACTCACTTCAGATGTCTGACCCATATAGACAAGTTATTATTGTTAGAAATGATTACCAATGTCATACTGGCAGTGCTTTACATACTGTATGCTTAACTGTGCAGCATTATAACTCATAATTCCCAACTACTGACACGGAAAGCATAAGGAAAATGCCCCATCAGCTTGGAATTCCTACTGAGAAACTTTTGTCTCTAAAGCTCAAAGTTCAGCAAGTGAAGCCAAATCATCAATGCTGCAAACAGTGAGAGGTGTTCAAATCAAACCGGGACTTGTGATGAAATTCCATATGAATGAAAACGTAAAATCGATTGACATTTAGAGAAGATTTCAAGCACAGTACATTGATGATACTCTTAGCTGCTGTACAACATTTGATGGTGCAAACGCTTTAATTCCCTGTGAATTCCGGCCGAGGCGGCTCAAAGCCCACTGCTTTGTGATTGTAAACATTCATTGAGTGGATGCTTAGTGTTGAGTCAGTCCAAAAAATATTACTGGTTTTTGAACATCAGTATGACAAAATTAAATGTTACAGAATAAACATCTTTATCCCAGAAAAAAGCAGGATATTATATAAGCGACCACTTTTTAGGCAAGAAAATATAAATTACTTCACACAGCTAGCTTGTTGCTAGGAAAAGATGTCTGGGAATGTTGCTAGGAAAATGACCTTACAGGTGAAACTCGAAAAATTTGAATATCGTGCAAAAGTTCATTTATTTCAGTCATGCAACTTAAAAGGTGAAACTAATATACAAGATACTCATTACATGCAAAGCAAGATAGTTCCATCCGTGATTTGTCATAATTGAGATGATTATGGCTTACAGCTTATGAAAACCCCAAATCCACAATCTCAGAAAATTTACTCTTGTACTCTAAGCTTCAACTTTCCACTTATGAGATAACTCGGATGCAGCAATAGCAATTCTAATTATTGTCTTCTTTGACTGGTCACTTGCTTGTTAAAAGTAAATGCCTTATGTTAGCTTGAATGTTTTCTGTGAAAGAAAAGTTTTTATTCTACTTGAATAAATAGCCAAAAGATTGTGAAATACATCATTTAATCGGTTAAGCTAATACTTAAGGATTTTGTTTTATTTTGCCCTTAAAATATTTTTTTTAATAAATTGCAAACAGTTTGAGAAACCCTGATCTGAGGATTCCGAGGACCATAAAATGTCATTTTTCACACAATACTATATATTTATATATGATATATTTTATATTTACAGATTTCAGTAAGAGAACAATCTCTGACAGGAGACATGCACAGAAACAAAGTAACCATGAAAATTACATTTTTTAAAAATTGCGCAATCAATTACTGGAAGGTTTAAAGTGCATTGTATGAAGTAGGTCAAGAAAACAAAATATCTGACATCAGCTTTTTGGAGCTCTCTGTAGTTACTGGAATGATGTCACTACCATGCCATGTGCAACATAAATCCTGAACAGTTAGTTTTAAACAGTAAAAATGTAATAAAGACACATTTCTTTTTTTTTCACATTAGTTTGTGTAAATAGTGGATTGCTGTAGAAATAAAACCAGACCTGTAGCAGGCTGAATTAAATATGTAATTTTTTAATACTTATATACTATAGTTATCATTATTAACAGTAAATAGTTGTGCAATGTTTCCAGTCAACAACACGAAGTACTTTGTAAATCTGCTAAAATTCAATTTATTCCATAAATAATTAAACATATATGTATTGTTATAATAAATAAGCACTTGTACGATTAACCTTGGCAACAATTACAGCTGCGAGCTGTGCGGTTCCAGACTCAAACACAATGAAATATGAAAATAAGGGGTAAGTTAATGGCCAAGGTCAAGTAGGTGTGTTAGAGCAGGGAAATCTCCAGGACCGCAGTCAGGCTTCTCTGCCATACATCCTTTGGAAAAAACTCAACCTGTTGTGCAACCGGGCATTCAAGTCTAACTAACATGAAATGTGTCAAAGCTGCTGTAGACATGTGTAAAGTTCAGTTGCGCCTTTTGTTTGTCCCATTTACGAACTCAACTGATATTCGCAGTGAGAAAAGAGAACTTCAAATTGAGTTCCCAATTAGTAATTAAGAAAAGAAAAAATATTATAGATACAAGAGAGCTCAAGTCAATACAACAATACCCCACCCCATACACACACACACACACACACCTTCAGGCACATGAATCGTTTAACGGATTCACCAGTAGACCTGTAAATCTGTTGTGACAACAAGAAACTGAATTCTGCAATGGAGCAGCTGAATACTCTTTGGAGAAAAGGTTAGAATCCTGCATCCTGAGTCATCAATGTGTCTGTACAAAGACCAACATGTGTATGGCAAGAACTGCTTTTGTCTAAAGCAAACATTTTTAAAAGGAAGCTTTACAGAATTTATTCTGGAATACTGGGTTTACTATATAAATCAGGGGAGCACAGACCAGAGGCTGCAAAATTTGTCAGGTCAATACAGCTTGAAGCTTGTTGCTGACCTTTTCAAAAATGTCAAAACATGCATCCTTCATGAGAGGATCAGTGAGAGAAAGGTTTGGTCTTTATGTTTATATGATAATTACATAATAAAAAGGCAGAGCTTTTGATTCAAATGTTATACACAGTCTCTTAGCCTTTCACGCTTGTGCTGGTTGGCATGAGTTTGGCATGATTAGTTGATTTTGAGCCTAAAAATTATGCCCAAAAACAACAACAGTGATCTTGGGCTTGCCGTGGACTCTAATTGTATGATGCCAAGGAAAAAGTAACTTATTATACTTTTTAATATACTTACCCAGACATGGAAAAATGTCATTAGTTCACGTTTGTTGTGCAAGTATATATCCTGAGAGTGCAAAGGTCCTGAGCCACATCTCATTTCTTCAAGTTAAAGGAAATTTGAATTAATATTTTATTGTGACAAAAGATTTTTAAAAAGTGGTTGTTTATGTAACAACCACAGCAGCAACCTCATTTCCCCTCTCGTCTGTTCCAATCACTCAGCATTCAGCATCACCAGTATATTAATCACCGGCCTTATCATCTCTCACATCTGCTTCTGTTTGTCACTGCTTCGGGCCTTAAGTTGGATGTTTTTATGCTTGAATGATTCATAGGTTACTTAAAAACATTCCTTACAAATTGGTCAGGTACAGGGACTGGACTCATGAGAAGCAAAAGTGTCCAAAATGACAGGTAACAAAAGACCTAAAAAAATATTTCTTAAGAGTATATTAAAAATACAAGAAAATCTGTGCCGCAACACTTTTGCATAGCACTGTATGCTTATGGGTACTTTTCTACCATGATACGTCATGCATCCAAAGATCTTTTAGTCGAGGAAAATAATAAAAACAAGAACAAACAGATAAGCTAAGTGTTTAACAGTTTGCAAAAAAATACATTCACAGATTATGTTCAAAGAAAGAATACTACTTTGATTAAATTAAACCTGTAAAGGTTAAATGAAGAATCAGTCCTGAGTATTTATGCCCAGTGTGAAAAACACTTGTCACCCATACCTTTACCTGGTAAACCTTAAACCTTAATTCTTTACCTTAAGAATGTCATAGCACCCTAAAAAACACTGTAATTTCTATTTAATTGAATTCTACATTTTTACAAAGTGTTCTTTAAAATGACATTTTACACTAAAGCTGTGCCCAGAAAAAAAAAAAAAAAAACTCATGGAATTGAGTTTTTTTTTTTTTTTAAACTGGTCTGTAGACTTGAGCAGGTGCTCATGTGGTGCTGTGTGACGCCTTTACTGTTTTTATTCATCATCATCATCACCTGCTATCTCCTGGACAGGGGCATGGTGGTCATATATTTTGACAGCCAGAAATAATCTGTACCAACATGTATAATAGGAAAGTGTGCTATTGGCAGCTAAGCAAGGAAACAACTGTTAGGTTTCATCCTGATGTACCTTAATAGATAAAAAATGGACAAGAGTAAGCAAACATTCTTAGCAAATTGACATTTCAGATAGTAGTGTGTTTTGTAACATTTGCTCACTAGGGTATGTGTGGCCCCATTGTGCAGTCTTAAACAGTGATCACTCAGTCGCTCCATCATTACAAGCTCTTTGTGAGCTTACGCAGAGGGAGGATGGAGCTTTTCTACCTAATGAGGCCCACTTTCAGGCTACTGAAACACACTGCATGCATCCATTACGCTAATATCCATCCATCCATCCATGACATCCTTTTCACTTCAATCATACTCTCTCTTGTGTGTCACAGACACACATACCCTGATTAGAGATGTCTCTGTAATACATTAATATGTCAGGATAAAGGATAAGTATTGAAAAGTGTATTAAAGAAAAAAAGGTTCTTGTGTTGCTTGTTTTGCTTAACATCATAATGTCAACATTTGTGTACTTGCAAACACCAGAACTCTCACACACACACACACACACACACACACACACACACACACACACACACACACACACACACACACACACACAACTAACT
>JAQMYL010000012.1:22418691-22430561 GCA_030014365.1 Clarias pachynema
ACACACACACACACACACACACACACACAGAACTAAATTATGGACGATAAAAACTTTAAACTGACAGTTGCCAGTTCTGTCTAGTCAGTAATAATCTGCTAATAAAGTATTAATGATGATAATAATAATAATAAGCCCCATCAGCTGACCCACCTTCACCCGCAGCACAGCCCATGATTTGACCCCAGCTCCTGCGCTCTCCACTCCGGGAAAACCGGGGTAGAAATGTGAGGAAGTTTCTGCAGAGTTTATATCCCAGACAGTCAGTGAACGCTGCAGAAATCAAACACTCCGAGCGACATTAATAATGAACGCCGCGTTGCAGACTCGCTCCTGCTTGTTGCTCTGCCTTCACTATGCTGTTTCTTAAAGAGCAGTGGGGGCGTGGCTAACTACCCGCACCACGGAAGGGGCGTGTCTTTTGGGTATCTCACTCCGCCCCTTCAACGTAACCGCTACTGAAGAGCTGCTCAAAAACGGCGAGTGAGGGAGATGTTACCTGCTTGTTCAGTAGCAGGCAAACTACTGTATACTTCCCTTTTGTATAATAAAGTAAAATAGCAGTAAATGTAATTCTACAGAGTGGACCTGTATTAGTGCTCTAAAGGAGGAAACCAGCTCTGCATGTGTTATCATCAGTTGTGATACATGTTTAAAGTTCTTGCATCCACACTTGCAGCAACATCCTCAGTTTGAGCATTAGCCATAATTTATACTTACTGTATTATTCCAGACTTTTTTTGCACACCATATGGTATAAAATGGCAGCACAGCGGCGTAGAGGTCAGTACTGTCGCCTTGCAACTCCAAGGCCCGGGTTCGATTCACACCTCGAGGTGAGTTTGAGTCTTGGTGATGCTTGGTGGGTTTCCACCAGCTACTCCGGTTTCCTCCCACAGTCCAAAGACATGCTAATTGGTGTTCCCAAATTGCCTGTAATGTGTGAATACTGTACGCCTGTGAACTTTGACGGAAATCTTACAATGGTCAAAAATGGGAATAAATACAATGATAATCAATGAATTGTATAAAACAGAATCTAGTACACATTTACCTGAGGCAGGACACAAATGGGCAGAAGGTTAACGGTCCTACTGAAGGATCCATCCCTGGCAGTTGAACCCTTAAACCTTCTCATCCGTCATCCAGAGATAGGAGATTAGTGCCTATTTGGCACCAGTATGTTAAAAACATATAATGGGAAATTCAAGGGTGACCCAAACAGAGTTCTTATTATTCTGACCCTAAATTACCCTATTCTGATCTAAAATACATTAGATATCCCACATACTGTATATATGTAGTAAAGAGTACATTAAACAGCATCTTTATGTGGCACAAACTACTGAGTGTGCAGATCTGCATTTTGGACTTTGCTTAATTCCACAGGAACTTATTTTGCTTACTTTTTGCCTTAACGATTAAATGTAGTCTGCATATACACACATATTGATAATGCTTTTTACTGAAATTTTAAAATGAATGCATACAGTATTTCTCTCTTTTTCACTGAGGTTTATCCGTGGCTCCGCAATATATGACCATAGCTAGATATGAGGACACTGGGTGTCTGTAACTTTTAGGGTAATATTTGGTTATTTATCTACCCATTCACTCATTCATTCACCTTTGTAAAGCCACTTTCCCATTCCCCCAAACTATTCTGAATTCTTAGTAATTTTTGTTTGATTCTATGTCGTCACATGCCTTAATCACTAATGACTTGGCTACACATTAGCCATGCAGTGTTACAAGGTACTTACAAATTACCTACGACTTTATTAAAATAGCACCCAGCTCATAGCAAACTACTGCAAACTGTCTACAAAGAACCTACAACACCTAATCATTTAGTAGGAATTCTCAAGAACTGCTATGATCAAAAAGACTTGCTAGAGTTTTTTGGTCATGGGCCATATGAAAGGCAAACCATTTTCTTAGGTGACGCTAAATTTTCATGTCATCTATCTCAGCCTAACTAGCAAAAACAAGCACAAAGCAATGGGTCTATGGCCAAACCTCAAATCGTTGCATCCTGCCTATTTAAGAGCATTACAGTACATTGTTGGTGGAGGTAAAGCATCTACCTTGCTACATAGTGTGCTACAAGTTAGTTTAAAATGACCAATCACCATTTAGACAAGTTATCTTAGGAATAGATACAAAAAAAAAATAAAAATAAAAATACAGGAAATAGAAGTTTCCATCAAACCATGACCAGCTATACTGACCACTGACAACATTCCTGAACAATTTATTATAGTCTCAAGATCATAGCGGATTGGATCAAATACTGAAATACTGTATGGGATAGTCCCTTAACCAGTTTGCAAATACAGCAGGGAAGCTTTGATGTCCTGACAACATGGGGGCAAACATGACTGTGCAGAACCTATCACACAGTCACATCATGTTGAGAGAGATGCAACGTACTTATTATAGACTTTGATGTACTGTAGGCGAGATGCACATGTGAGAACAGATTTATAAGCCATAACATTAAAACCACTTGCCCTTTTATGTTGCTGCCACATATGATCCTTCAGGGCAGAACATTTCCCAGAATGGCAGAACACTGCACAGAGGACCATAATGCCTGAGGCAGCTTGCCTTATTCCCATAGTGCATCCTGGCGCAATTTCTTTCTCTTTATAAGTGAAACACACACAAACCTGAACATCTGACACATTATTAAAACCTAGAAGGATAGTAAAACCAGGAGCTTCAAGGTGGCCGGATTTTTTTTTTATAATGATCATGAACCTATTCTTAATAGTGAAAGTAAGAGCATTCCCACTAAACATCTGGGACTAAACTGTGACTGTGAAGCCTTAAGAAAAGCACATATCATTGAGGCTGATTGGAAAAAAGGTTTCATTTTGCTAGGAAGCATACAGAATGGACTTTGGGGCATTGGAAAAAGGGTAATGTGGTTTGCTGAGTTCAGATTTACCCCCTTCCAGAGTGATGGGTACATCAGGGGAAGAAGAGAGTGCACCCATTATGCCTAGTTCCTACCGTACAAGCCTGTGGGGCAGTGTTAATGATCTAGTGTTGGTACTGTTGGTCAGGTTTAGGTTCAGCAATGTTATGTCCTCAAAATATGAGGTCAGCTGACTACCTAAATATACCGAATGACCAGTTTTTTCATCAATGGACTTTTTCTTCATTGATGACCATGCATACCAGAACTCATTAATACAAAGGAAAAAAATATAGTAAGGTTGAGTATCTTACGCCTTGTTTAAGCCAAGTTGTACTTCTTTCGTCGTCAGCCAAATATACTTCCTGTTCGGTAATTGGAAAGTGAATCACAGATGAGAAATCGAAAAGTAGATGAACTTTTGACTTAAAGCTACTCCAGAAGATATTAGGAAATCCCAGGAAAAAATATTCTAAATAATATCTATTGGTGCATGTGTTTGTTTACATTGAGCAAATAGCTTATTATTAGCCTAGCCCACTCAACATTTGCAGGTCAACCAGGCAGATATCCAAGTACTGCCAAAGTTTAATTAAATTCTGTTCAGCGGTCGATTTAAGATGCGCTCACAGTTGACATGCATACAGTAGTACATTCTGCAGCCAAACTGTTCATTAGATCATTTTGTTTTGTTTCTATATTTTAGATTTTTACATTCATTTAAATCCCTGGTTAAAGTCCTACTGAAATATGATGATTTTTATTTCTTTTCATTGAATATTTAATCAGATGAGTTTGGTCATTTTTTAAAAAATCATTCATGCAGATTCTCTTAATCTTTTATTTAAAATATATCTAAAATATAAATTAAAAAATTCTATGGTTCTAACTCTGTCACATTTATGTCATAGCCTACAAACTAAAGTAATGGATCTGTTCAACCCTTTTACCTGTTATTTGTTAGTATTTTTTTTTTATGCAAATAATTTAAAATGATGAAAAACTATTGTCATAGTATGATTATATGCTTGAAGTGTTAAACAAATATTTAAAAATAAATGTTAAAATTAATAAAAAAATAATGAAAAGATGTGACTACTGAGGTTGGGCAAGATAACCAAATCCAAGTTATCCAAATTAATCAATCAGGTCTTATTTAAATTAAATGAGTTTTTAATGTTAGTTTGACTTGGTTCGTATAATGGTCAAGAATTTTAAATATAATATTTAAAAAATATTTTCCAGGTTCCTAGTAGTAACTTGGTTGCACCAAGCATTCCACACAACAAACAAAAAAAATAATCTCATGTCATGCCCGAGCTGGATGAACCAAACGGTGATGTCTAAATTCTGGAATGACAGACATTCATGTTCATGTATTGAAGAACTTTCCTGAAAGGGAGGGAAATATATTATTTTGACAGAACTTTGAAGTTTACTTGCACATACACCAAGTCTTGACAAGGATCAGTTTTAAAGAGCGGTCATTTGGTACTAGGGCCATTCACCTAGTGAGCTGTGATTCTGTGGGTGGAAATACTTTGTTAATTTGATGAGAGCATCAAATTAACATCAAATTAACAAAGTATTTCCACCCACAGAATCACAGCTCACTAGGTGCTTTTTAGATCATTATGATGCACATAAAGAAGTCCCTAGAGATCAACCATTTCTGGAATTACCCACACCAGCCCTGGGAGTAACCCACAGTTACTGAGAGCATGTGATGAAAATCCCATGACTGTATAGATGATGTATGTGAGGTAAAGGGGTCAAGTCAAAGAAGCAAAAAAACAGATGACTTTAGATTGTTTAAGGCTTTAAAACGGTCCCAAAAAGTAGTTTAAATTGAAATAAAAATTTACGCCCCCCATACTGATGTAATAAAATCTCATTTTATTATTGCTTATTGACCTGCGTTTGATCTTGGGTACTTCAGAAAAGCCTAACATCTTCAAAAAATGCTTAAATGAAGATAAGCAAATGGAGGCCGTTGAAAGACGAAAGTAATATTCTGCCCAGATGCCACTGAAAGGACAGGTGTCTTTTCATTCTTGCAAAATGATTCCCATTTTACTCCCGGTGATGCGTGCGACTTCCTCCTCTCCCTCTGTCTCAAGCGCAGTCTCCATGGCAACAGCTCAGTTCGTCATAGCCCTGTTGGCCTGAGGCTCTTATTCTCCTGCTGGTCACCTGCTTGCAGCATATTGAAAGAGATCTCTTCACTGTGATTTCTCCAGTGATGTTAACTGTTGCTCAAACATGAAAGAGTTTCCTTCGGTAAGCACAGTAGTGACAGGTTACTCCAGTCCATAGCAAGCAGGGATTCCTTCTGTACGGAAGGATCTGCACTACAATATCATGCTTACTGACATACTACAATAAAAAGGTCTACAGATCAATCCACTGCTAATGCCTGGGGATATTAAATTTGATTGCTCTCTTTTAGGTCATGTCTCTGAGACGGACTGGCCGCAATCATTCACAAACACCACTTGCACATTACAGGAACTTTCTTGCGAGTTCTTGCCACATCCTCTGTACAGTCCTGACCTCGCTCCAAGCTATTTCCACATGTTTGGGCCATTAAAGGAGTTCCTGTGTGAAACAGGCAGTCTGATCATGGATCCGGCATACTGAGAAGACTTTCTACCTTGACGGTACCCAAGCACTAGCGAAATATTACTATGTTGTTATTCTGTACAGTTAAAGGTCGTGGTTTGACTTGATAATGTCCTTGTATAATGTCAGTAGGCTTCAGAGGTTGAATCAGAGTAAAAAAACAGGAAAGGAAAATGTGTGACTGTCTTCAAGCCCGTTAACACACGTTATATGCAATTATGGTTCTATTAGAAATGAGGGTTAAAATCATGCAATTCCAAGTTAACACGGGATTTCTTAGGAAGAAGATGCATAGCGAAGACAAAAAAGATGAAGGTGCAGTTTAAGGAGCATGTGGATGAAAAGGGTTCCCATGAAAGTAATCTGTGATGGGCCGCACAAAGCTCAGATAACAGGAAGTGAATGGTTTGTAGATGAGGTTAGCTGTCTAACAGCTCCAGATACAGTCATCAAAATGTAATGAATGCATTTCTGTAAACCAGAGAGAATTTTCCCCAATACTGGATCGTTCTCCTTATCGTTGGACGCTCTGCACGGATTTTGAAAGGTCTTAAGCGTCTCATGGATAGAGTCCCTAATGTTTGCACTTAAAATCCTCTCAGGCAATGGCTCAGTGATAGGTTGCAAAAGACTATAGAATTATAGCAACATTAACTATCTGCCAGAGTGTGCAAAGTCTAATTAGGAAATAAGCACAGCTCCCAGTGTGCAGCTGTTGTGCATCATTTCCTGAGATAAATATGGCACTTGAAAGGGACGAACTAGACGTTAAAAGCCTGAAAGCTTGTTTTCGTGAAACAAAAGGAAGCACAGACATCACATACATCACGTCCCTGTCTGTATTTATAGCTTGTTAGTTTGATTCACATATTTATCCATTACACCAAAACCATTTGTTTTTAACCGCAGTGGAATATGGTCCAGAACCCAAATGGGTTTATTTTACTGTATATTATAGAAAAACAAAGTTAAAAATGAAATACGATCATTCATGAGTATTAGAATTATTGCATCACATTTCTGGCATACATAAATAGTTCATGTACTATGAAATGGTGGATCATTAAGAATAATAATAATAAAAAATCTTTTATCAGGAAAGATTCTTTCATATGTGAAAATATGAGCATGTTGATGGTGTTTATCACATTTTATTGTATTAATTGACCATTTACATTCTGTTAAAACATTTACTTTGCTTTTAAATGTATTTACAACTTAGTAACACTCAGTCTGTACATTAACATCGATTCATTCGGCTTTTTATCTCAAACGACTCACAAGTGAGACGGAACACAGTCCATGTATCTCTATCTGAGCAGGTAAAGGGTTTTTTGTTTAATTACACATGTAATAAGACAAATGCTTCATCATAACTGAACTAAAATTGAAAAAGTACAGATGAGGCAGAGCTACAGGAGTGATTGTCTCATAAAAAGATTTATTTTCTGCCTAAATGTACAAAGGCAAGTTAGAATATTGTATAAAAAAAGACATGTGGCAATGTACACTTTACATACGACAACCCCAGGGGGAAGAGCAAAAACAAAACAAAAAAAAAAAAAAAGAGTGAGGGAGAGACGCAGAGAAAGAATGATGAAGAGCTCAGAGAAAAAGGAAGAGGGACAGACAGGATTACAAGAGAAATGCGTTCAAACACAGAAATGAACAAAAGCTGTAAACATCTTTCTTTCAAGTACCAATAACTGAGAAATGGAGGGGTAACCATGGGGATGACGATTTGTCGGGACCAAATATATCAGGGAAAAAAAGAAAAGAAAAAAAAAAAAACATTGTTCTCGCGTCAAGGACAGCGCGGGACGAGGCATTGTAGCACCGTATGAGACAAATGTGAACATCTGCAAAGTTTCAAAACAAAACTGACCGACTTGCCTCACTCAGGGTAAACAAGTACTCAAACTGTCTCAGAAATAACTTATTACAAAGCGCTTTTTCACCAGACAAGCACGTTAACTGGTTATTATGATCAAAGATAAAACAGTTACAACTTCTTATGAAAAATCTCCCAGCGTATGCTCAAACTTTCTTCTTTTTCTCCTAATGCAGGTCCAGCCCAGGGCTTTCTGTCAGTTGGTACGGTATAGATACGGGGATCATGCCCCAGCTTAAAAGGACAACTTCTAGTCTGATTCACAGATGAAAAAAAGTATTCCAATCAGATCAGGTTTAATCTAGCCCAGCCGAGTCTGACGGAACACGAGCTGTCCTGATTCGTAAAAATCTTTGAAGAGAGAGAGAAAAAAAATAATAAAAAATTCTGCAAGCAGCTCCATTTCTAAACCTGCATGTCGTTAGTGTTTAAGGCAGGACTGAGTGACAATGTAGACAATCCAATTACACAGTCAATAGAATCTTTGTTTAGTGTGGAACAAACCTCTGAGTATTAAAGGCATTTTAGAAACACTACACACAGTACCTGCATTGCTGTAATGACGTACAGGTAGAAACGGTTTAACCCCCGACCCTTGTCAGCAGGTCCAGATTTACATTCCTCACTCATCTTTCATATCTAAATAACACGCTTTAAGGGGACTGACTAATATATTGGGACGTTAAGGAATTAACCACATGGCTCCTAGACTAGACAGGAGGGGTAAAATGGCAACTCGGGCAAATGTAATGTTACATCTCCATCAAAAAATTAAATTAAATAAAATAAAAAACTCACCTGTATTTAGTTATTTTTATGCTAGCACAAATTTGGACGAAGTCCCACATTATAACTTCACAGCTGGCTTTCATATATTACTTAACATCGAGGGAGAGCCTTAATGAAACTGAACATTGGGCGGTGACATGCTTAGCAAATGTAGGATCGCGAGGAAGAAAGACAGGCGAGGGAAGGGTTGGGAGTGGTGGTGGCTAAGGGGGGCAAGCTGGAAATTTTATATATATAACACTTCAATTATAAAGCCGTTACACCAGCTACATATTCATATATCAACAATAGTAGAAAAAAAAAGGCTAACAGACCAAAAAAAAAAAAAAAAAAAAAAAAACCCAAACAAACAAACAAAAAAAAATAGTAGGAAAATCCAACAACCTCTTTAAAATATTCCTCTGTACAATATATACAGAAAGCACATCGCGGGTGCACATGTGAGAGAGAGAGACAGAGGGGGGTGTTGGAAGGAACAGGAAGTGAGGCAAACGTGCACAGCTTGCCTCCATCTCGGTGTAGGTTAATATTTTTCTAGTGCTATACTACACCACACACACACACACACACACACACACACACACGACAGAGTGGGAAGGAGAGGGGACCTGGGGCGTACACGAAGAAATCCGGCTCCGATAGTGAACGCGAGCGAAAGCACGTGTACTCCACTGTAACTCTACAGAGACATGTCTGTGTGGAGTACCAACCCAACTACGGACCTCACATAGTGGGTCTAGTGTTGCCTGTTTAGCCAGAGATGCCAGCGTCATATACAGACCTCCTCTTTAACCTCTCGTGCGTTCATGAGGGCACTAATCCCCCCTCCCCCCCTCCCTCCCCTCCCCTCCCAGGCCTTACACTCTGGTCATGCAGTTTGGCATGAGACTCTCAAGCAGCAGCATTGTGAACAACAGCGTGGGTGTGTTCTACAGTTTCTGACCAGGCTGTGTGGTTTGGAAAAATATCTGGTCGTTCCCATGTCACACGCGCCTCATCACAGTAAGACCGTCTCGGTTAGAGAAGCTGTGCCGTGGAGAAGCTCCTATAAGAGCAAGAGTATGCATGCCTTCCTCCTAGCAGGGCTGCTCAGAGGTGCTGGTTGTGCTGCCACAAAGGAAGGCACTACTCCGGTTCAGCCTACTAACAGAGAATGCAGTCTAGGTGTCTCCCCTTATACATGGAGTCCTTTGCAGCATGTTGGAGCACCTATCTAAAGCAGCCGAAGGTCAGTAGTCCCAAACTGTGCAGTTAAATACAGAGCAGGTGTATGAATGGCGCTTGCGTAATGTGAAGGAGGCCCTTGAAGGAAAACCATTAGCTACTACTCGTAGCTGGTATAGCATTCAATGCCAAGACGTTGACGGGGAAAAGGACAGGTGTGCAGAGGTCTGCTTGTCTCCTGAAAAGAAAAGTTTGGTGATGGACACAGGCTGATTGAGTGAAAGTGGTGTTGAAAATGTCTTAAAAAAAACTACAAAAGAAAAAATTTCTATGAACTTCTGTAAGCAGTTGTCAAACGTTCATAACAGGAACTGTAGTATATCCCCTGAATCTAAACTGGATGAGAGAGGTGAGCATCAATAACTTGCATAGAGTCCAGCCGATGTTTGTGTCTGGACGAGAAATGAGACGAGAGACAACCAGGAGGATGGTAATTGTCCTCTTTCTCACCCTTACAGAAAAAGAATGCAGAAAAGGCAAACAAAAGGAAATATCCGTCAATCTGTGGGTCCTTGGGGCACTTGAGTAGCAGTTCTGTCAAGTTTTCTCCCTCAACACCCAGACTGGTAAACAAAGCAAAGTAGTCACATGACATTTCCATGCTGTCCATTTTCCTGCCTTCCTCAATTTCAAGGTTTCTCAAGAGCTACCGCAACATGACTCCGTGCAGAAGGCGCCGTGTCTCGTCCCTCACGAGTACCTCATTAGTGTGACAGAGGGGACGTCGAGCTCTTCCAGAGGGCCATAGGGCTGGGGTAGTATTCGCACCCCCTCATCCATCTCCAATGATGAGGGTCAAAAAAACAAACCAAAATAACAATAATAATAATAATTCAGGAACACCATTGAACTGATGTCATAAAGTCTGCACACTCTTTCCTCATGTGATCTCATCACACGGCTGCAAGCTTGAGGTCCAAAATCACTGTCTGGAGATGCTGGAGCAAAATCTAAGGATCAGTTACTGATGTTGTCATCTGTGCCTATAAAAAAAAAAAAAAAAAAAAAAAATATATATATATATATATATAATTAAATAAATAATTAAATAATCTCCTAAACCATTCTGATATATTTATAAAGCCATTAAAAATAAAACTGCAATTTATTCCACTAGAGGGCAACACAGACTGCGTGCACACTGTAGGAAAGGCATACAAGCCATAGTTCAGAATTTTAAAACTGATAAACCACAGACAGCGAGAAATAACTTACCATTCTCACCTCCGTGCAGGGGGGTAAAGTGAAGGGCCAGACGCTTGCTGACTCGCAACAATGGCTGAAGACAAGAGACACGTTAAAGATTAAAAAGTGGACTCTCAACAGCTTAAAAAATATATCGAGTACTGGGCACATCAACTCAAACTTGTTTTAAACCTTTTTAGTATACTGAACAATAAATGACACGACAAAATCAAGGTGATTAAACAACAGAAAAAGACCTCACATTTAACTCTCATTAAACAATGCCCATTTTATGAACTTGCAAATGAGAAACGCTCCAATCCCTACATGCACAACAACTCTTTTTTTCTGATTTTGCATGGCTGGCAATTTGCATAGTGAAACTGTAGCAAAGTATGTAAATACTAACTTCAAATATTCAGCTGCACATACAAAAAGGATCAACCCTTGCACACTGCCATAAGGATTTATTAAAGTCATCAATTAACGTCAAATTTAGAGCCACTCTAATATCGTTAGGAACCCAAATTATTCAGATATTTAGTTCAAATGGTTCGAGCAATGTTCTAAACCCTTTCTATTTCGTATCCAAACATCCTTCTAACCAAGCAAACTGAAATATATTCTACTCAAAAATTTTTTTTAACTCACTCACCAGGGGCATAAGACAAATCATACTGTCCAGATATAAGAGAGTAACCCAGGTGGTGATGGGAAGGCATTATTCTCTGCGAGGGAGAAGATCGTGGTCGGTCACCTTCCCGCTCTCTGTCGCCTACACTTCGCTCTCTGTCATGAGATGCTTTGTCACACACCGTGGGCGATTTGCTCTTGTACTGGCTTGCGTGCTGATGCAGAATATCCAACGCTTTCGAATCTGAAGCTGATTTGCCAGTTACTGTCGGACTGGCTCGAGCTTTATCGCTTTCTTCACCTGGTGAAATCTTAGTGCTGTACGGTGAAAATGAGTAACCTGCTGGCAGGTAGGACCCTGTAAAGAACATTCACCATAAGCGTTAGAGAAGAAACGTTGTGTAAGGATGCACCAAAAAAAAAATTTTTTTTATATATAAAAAATTAAAAAAAAAATAATTTTTATATATATATATATATATATATATAAATTTATTATTTATTTTTTTATAAAAACTTTTTTTTGGTGCATATATACTCAGCAAAAAAAGAAACGCCCCTTTTTCAGGACTGTGTATTTCAACAATAATGTTGTAAAAATCC